>CM014085.1:30554208-30839208 GCA_004119915.2 Collichthys lucidus
CTGAAAAGTGTGAGATACGTTCAGCAGCTCTATTTGGAACAATCCCAGTAAGCATCCAAGATAAACTGTGACCAGTGAGAGACATTAACTCATGTTAACTCTTTATTTTTGGATGAGACAAATTAGTACATATATTTACCTCTAAGATGTACATTTAGTCAATTAATCATGATGTATAATTACATTTTTCATTAGATTTGACTTTAAGTTTAATATTTTGTCCTATCGGAGGCTTACCAACTAACCTGAACCACTCACAAATCACCACCTACTAACTGAAAATAATACATCTTGACCTCCAGGACAGCTGAAGGTGAAGGCACGTCCAGTATATGATCAACCTCTCTTGGAGCCGTTGCTGTTGCCTGATCACCAAGAAACTAATGGGTCATAAGCAAGGTCATCCAGTCGGTGCCACATGGACATGGACTCGTTTCTCTAAAATCAGTGTGACGTGTGTTTATAAAACATTTATGATCAGTTAATTAACTAACAAGAGGAGGTAGAAACAGATCTGGATGGACCATGTAGAGACATAACTGAGGACTTTTTGTGTCCGTTCATTTTGAAAGACAAAACAGCCAGTGTGGAAAATCCAAAACCCGACAAATCAGTGGTGTAACATCAGGGACAGATGTTCACATTTAAAGGGCCGGCACAAATGAAACCTGTCAACGCATTAACGTGATATTATGGGAAATGGAGTTCATTAAATGTAAAGTAAAATGTTATTATCCTGATGTAAACTTATGATACACTGTTTAAGGCTCTGCTTGTATGTTATAAATGTGAGTGGGGATTTCAAATGAGGTTTTTGTATTTCTGGATCAGAACCTAAAAGTTCTGGTTTCACTCTCACAGCGACATTATGATTTCGGCCTTTTGCTCCTTCAGGGTGCACAGCTCCTTGATAGATATCCTCCACCTCACTCTGGACTGCAACCTTGATGTGGTGGAGAGGCTTGCGTACTCCCGTGACCCTAGAGGGTTAAATACTCCTGGCAGGTCAAAGGTCAGGGAGCATTCATTGGTTCTCCGTGGAGATAAACTTTGACGAATTAAAATCCTTAATTTATAGTCAACAAACAACCAACTACTATTTCTAATGTCAAGAAATCTGATCATGCAGATGATGCTTGTGTGGGTGTATGAGCGATATAGTATATTTTGATATATATATAATTTTATAGTAGACTCTTGGGAGACCTTTGGGCATAAAGAAACCAACACAAAGACCTTCAGCAAAGGTTTCTCCCTCTGGACTTGAAGCTTTTAAAGCACCTCTTAAAAACACACAGCTTCACCGACCTCATCACATTTATAACTTTCTATTTTTTATTTTTATTGTCATATTTATAGCGTTAAATTTGCCATTTTAAAGCTTCTTTCTGCTTCTCTCTAATTCTTTTTCTCTCAACGTTAAAAAACTAACACACACACACACATACTGAGCCGCATCCCCTCCTTGTGTGGAAAGGTGTGATATAAATAAACCTGTCCGTGTCGCAGCACTTTAAGTGCTTTAAGTTGTTTTGGAACATAAAATGCAGCATTATTTTCCATCTCATATCCCCACTGGCTCATTCAAAGTGTCTTATGTTTCCTGTTTAGCATCTTCCCTGTGAAGCAAAGTGATACAGCATACTCTCTCTCTCTTTCTCTCTCTCTCTCTCTTTCTGTTTCTTTCTCTCTCTCTCCTGAAGTAAGTGACAGCTGCAGATTTTTTGGACCATCCCTCCCTCCAGGATGCCTGACAGTCCCCCTCGTTGCCATGGCAACAGAGGCAGTAAGCCTAGCAGTTGTGACTGATATGCTGCTGAGGTGTTTCCCAATCTGACACCCCGGCTCTCTCTCTCTCTCTCTCTCTCTCTCTCTCTCTCTCTCTCTCTCTCTCTCAATCTTTTGTCTCCTCCTCTCCTCTCGCTGACTTTCTTTCAGGTGGTTTGAGATGATGAGTGCAGCTGATGTGTTTGTATCCGTCTGCGCCGCGGTGACACAGCGCCCTGCCCTGCCGGCTCATTGTGCTCGCTGACATTTCTCCAAATTGAGGCTCTGACATGAAGGACGGGGTGGTGCAGATGAAAGCTTCAGAGGTGACCGAACCGCACAAACTCTCTCACACCGACCAAGGAAAAAAAAAAAAAAAAAAAAAAACAAGCCGCGAGGGTGTAGACATGGTACGAGGCTGTGTGTGTAGATGTGTGTGTGTGTGTATATGGTGAGTAAATTCATAAATTTATAATAAACTTTGAAAATGTCAGACCAAGTCCAACGCCCGCCTCAAACCAGGTGACCCTAAGATTGCAGCTTTGATTTGTCAGGCTCCCCGCTTCCGTAATCACAGCCAGGTGATTTCCTGTGTGTGTGTGTGTGTGTGTGTGTGTGTGTGTGTGGTGTGTGTGTGTGTGTGTGTGTGCGTGTGTGTGTGTGTGTGTGTGTGTGTGTGTGTGTGTGATGTGGCAGTGATACACAGAGACAGATAAATGGGAACTTAGCAGACTGGGATCTTTCATGAATAGGAGCCCTCCGCCGGGGCTGAGGAAGCTGCTGCAGTGCTGTTTGCATTCATGAATAAACCTGCTTGCTGCCATTCATACAAACACAATTAGCTCCATGCTTTTCCTGTGGAAGAACACAGAAACCAGCTCTCATGCATAAACACTGATATTTATACAGCTGATAAAAGACCTCTTGAACCGAATTGTCCGCATTATCGCTCCGCTGCACCAAATAGATTTATTCTCACGTCTTTACATGATGTTAGCATTTATTAAAATGCTATTTAATCCCTCATATGTGTCTTTGATGCTGTTCTTTTAAAGCAGCAGATTGCACGTATGCATCCATATGCACAAGAAGGGGGGGGAGCGAAAAAGATGAGAGAGACACAAAAAAAGAGTTTTCAGCAGTAGGCTGTGTGTTAGTGTGTGTGTGTGTGTGTGTGTGTGTGTGTGTGTGTGTGTGTGTGTGTGTGTGTGTGTGTGTGTAGGGGGGAGCGCTATTGAGAGATATTTTTAATTCTGTGTGTCAGCTCCTCTCATCTCCCTCGGTAAGAGATGTTGGAGGGAAGCTGAAAAACATTTCCAACGCAAGCATCATCTAAACACACACACACACACGCGCGCACACACACACACACACACGCACACACACGCACACGCGCACACACAAACACACACACACACACACACACTTTCAGGACCCTTTCATATGGCACCAGTCGTGTCTTAGAAAGTTAAAATCCTCCCTGATTGTCTGTTTTTTTGATGAATTTCCCTCAGAGTGCTTGTGAGGGAATTTTACATGATCATGATTAAAATATGAATTTGATCCTGAATTGATACAATTCCAGACGAATCCAAATGAATGATTAAAATCTGCCTGTCGAGCCACAAAGAAAACACGTCTATCTAAAACTGAAGTCGATAGAAGATTGAACAGACTAAGCGTTGTCCTCGCCGCTCACACAAACACATCAGCAACTTGCAGTGTTTAGTTTGATAGAAAAAAAAAGGAGGCTTTTAATGTTCCTGTCACATCCGAGTGACAGTGACTAAATACGGTGGATGATGACAATCATCGTTCCCCGTGGAGCGGCAGTCGTCGACCTAATGACTCGCTTCCATGCCGCTGCTTTTAGGGAGTGCGTAAAGTCACCGTGGACTGCAAAGTGGGATTAAAGTCATCCTGGTGGAATACAGCGCAGGAGTTCTCTCCAGTAAAAGGTAAATGGATTTATTCTCAGTAATCACACGTCACACAGCGAGGTGTGTGTGTGGGCGCTAAGACCAGATCTGGAAAATCTCCAGACATACAGATATAAATTGATGTTTCTTGGTGCAAAAGCAGATTATCAGAGTTATAGATGTTAGACATTTGGGATGGATCCCAATGGTGAGGATTAAAAAATTAAAAAATTTAATGCCGGTGCTCTGAGTATAGCAGCCCGGCTAACAGACTGAGCTAACAGCAGCTACAGCTGTCAGCAGTTTACTTCACTGTCCGTCAGGAAACTCTGTAAATCACAGAGAGTTGAGACGGAGCAGCCGGAGGACATCAGAGGGAAAACCAGAAAACATTTCCTCCATAAAATATGATCCAGTTTCACCAGAATCAGTGAAATAGTTGCTCCTGTGTGACTTAGTGCCGTAAAGCGTTACGTACTTCTCCTGAAGTTACATAGTGTGAGAACAGACGCAGAACAGACCCTGATCACAGGTCAGTGTGGATCAACAGGAGTTAAACAGGAGTTCTGTTATTTTATGGTCGAAAAGTTACATAATGTTGCTTTAATGATTCTTAAATAAAGCACTTAGATCTTATTTTTGTAGTTTGGGCCATCAAGGTAAAGAAACTCAGTCCGTGTGGCGACTAAACAGGTTGTCTAACCCACATTACAATGAGGTAATATCAAAAATAAGTGCACTTGAAATAACTGACATTATGTATGAAGACGAATGTGTTCAAAACTCGGAATTGAGGTGAAAGACAAGATGTCATAACTTACAGAGAGCTTCATAAAATCATAACCAGTCTGCTCCCGTGTCAGTTTTCTACTTCGACTGAACTGTGTGACATGTTGACAGAACATCTGAATCCTCTTCAACAGAAACCAAAAGCAGGGCTGAGAAAGATTAATAAAACAGATCAGACTGTAATGAAGGTTTCAGCTCTCGCAGTCAGAGTTAAAAGTATTTTCTCTCGTGCTACCTGTTCTGCGAGTGTGGTTCAATAGTTTCATTATTTTCAGATGAGGGAGTAGCAGGTGGCCAGTCTGATCAATGCCGGAGCCGGGCCGGGGAGACAGAGAAACCCTCGGTGACCGCGGTCTGGGGTCGACTTCACAATCAACCTGACACATCAAATATTCAGCAGCGGCTCGGTGACACTCAGAGAGGATGGACATAATCACAAATCACCAGGAGCTGTGTGTGCGTGCGTGTTTCACACTTTACACACTGGCACTTATCCCCGACAGAATATAGCTCCACACATCAAATATTAAAGCGTCGGTGTGAATTATTGATCCCAATCAATGTTTGCAGATCAGAGCTCTCGGCTGGCAGAGGAGGAGCTAATGAGCGGAGGCTAAATGCTGTGATACACTCAAACATCTAAACCTCATAATTAACCCTGTGATGATCATCAAAACAGCTCGCAGCTTACAAGCCCAAACTCTGTGACCAAACTCCATCCCGATGTAGGTCATCTCATATCCAGCCATATATCACGATGCATGACGAACATATGATTCTTACAGCCTCTGCAGAAGAGTCCAGCACAGCAGCCGTCCTCTCTCTCCATCTTCGTTGGGTTATTTGCCGTATGATGTAAAAGCAAAAGCTTCTTGCAGAAGTCTGAGTCTGGAGGTTTGTTTTGAGCGCTCGACTGTACTCTATTATTTTCTCTGATTCTTCTGCAGGTGGTAAAACAGGTTAGCTGTGTTTTGATAAGTAACTTTTCATACCCAAACCACACCGGTTTAGATACGAGCCTCTTGTTTCGCCTCGGCTTGTCGGACTTGTTTGGAATGACCCCGTTTCCTGCCTGCATCCATGCCATGCAACACAAGTCTAATTGACACCAAATATTGCTGTAAAGAGTGTGAAATAAACGACATAGCATAACATGAAATTTCATTTTTCTGTGGTATATATATCGTCTTATTGCACTTTGATTTAAGGGCTTCCAAAAGCAAGAATTAATCTATCTGTCTTTCCCACAAAGCAGTGAGAATGCTGCCAATTCTACCGCGTTAAATAATCCAATTAATGGGGAAACTCTCGGTAGCGCAGTGGTTTATGCTGCCGGCCCGTAGAGCCAGTTCGAGTCCCGCATCGGACGGCCTTTGCTGCGTGTCATTCCTCCTCTCTCTGCCCGTTTCCTGTCTATCTTCAGCTGTCCTTTCGATAAAAAAAGACATAAAGGCCAAAAATATAATAAATAAAATAATCCAATTCAGAATGTTTATGAGCCAAAATAAAGTAAAAATCAAGCCTCAGTAGAAACTAACATCTTCCTTGTCACCTCTGCAAAGAGTTATAGTTAGAAAGTTTAGTTTCCATTAGTTTTTTCTTTTATATTTAGTTATTTTCCAGTGTTCATTTCAGTTTGCTTTTATTGTTTTAGTTCAGTTTTTATTAGATTCAGATTTTAAGTTAACTTGTTTCCTGTATATTTTTATTTCAGTTTAGTTTTAACTAGAACAGCCTTAGCACAGTGCAGACGTGTTTTTTTCAAGGCATGGTTACGTTTAGGAAAAGATCGTAGCTCTCGGGAAAGTTCCTGGTTATAGTTAAAGCAAAGGCCAACGCGGCAGGTCTTCTTGTATTATCACCACTGCATGTCACTGGCATCGCATGTCCAATATAAAGAGACACAGGGCTGTGTAAAACATGCAAACACGCATCTGTATGGAGTTTGTCTTGGAACAACAAACAGCCGTTCCTCAAACTGTTTGGACAGTCAGAGTCGGATCTACAGTTCGTTCACTGTTTGCACAATCTGAGAAAAAAGCAGCCTCACAAGAAACGCTGAAATTCTGCAGCTTCATTTGTTTTGCTGGAAGAGACAGAGCCAACACACCACAACACAGAAATGTGTCAGCATCCAAACACGGCACTGTATTCCTCTGTCTGTTCACACACACACACACACACACACACACACACACACACGCACACACTCACACACTCACAGGTAGAGCAGCTGTGAGCCCCACGTCTGATTATGTTATTGACACTGGGCAGGAAACACAAGTGGAAGCGTGCCTCATCTGAGTGTAAAATACACAGAGGACGAGGCTGCTCCATCACATTAAATGACATAACTAGTTTACATCAGCGCTGCTTTGGGAACAAAACTGACAGATTAGCACGGCGGAGCCTCGCAATCCATAAATCGCTGCGTTCATGTCTCAGGATTGTTCGTGCGGCTTGCTGCTTTGCCAGCCTCGGTTGTGTCTGAGCGTCTCTAAACCTCCGGGGTCTGTGCTACAACTGATGATTAGCATTTGCATAATGAGCTAAATGTTAGCTGCCGCCTTAAACTGCTACTTTCTCAGCTGTAGGGGGCAAGCTGACCTCCACAGGAACAAACAGGGAGGGAAGGGGAAGAGACGACGGCAGTGAGATGTTCTTTATAAAGCCGTCTGCTGATATTCTATGTTTCATTGTCAACAAATCCCATGAAAAGAGCCAAAGCATCAATGAACTGATCCTCCTAACGAGCATTGTGTGTGTAACAAAGCCGGATGTATCTTCTTCATCTGTGCCATGGAGCTCCATTGTTGTCCAGAAACCCCTCAATGAGCCACACTGCTGCAGCGGCTGGCATTACCGTGAAAACACACACACACACACACACACACACACACACACACACACACACACACACACACACACACACACACACACACACACACTGTCCTGCTGCCAGAAATACTCAAGAGCACCAAATGTGGATTAATCCTCCGTTGAAAATAGTCCCCCAACGAATGCACTGTTTACTCCTGTTCTTAGATTTAAACTTAAACTCATTTCTAACTCAGATTCTTGTAACTTCTGCATCTATGACTCTCAGATTAACTAAAATTAAAATTGCACTTGCAGTAATAGCCCTCTCTTGGATAGCCCAAGTGTGAAGAGGTGGTTGTCTGAACTGTCTGCAACTTTCCCTTTAGAGAAAATTACATATACAATAAGACACCAACAACATAATTTCCACCAGATCTGGGACCCCTTTATCAGCTATATATCAAGGACTGATCTGTCTCATGTAATGGAAGAGCCTGGGGACATGTAAACAGTAGTGCTTTGCAGTACTTAATATCACAGAACTATGTTTGTTTTAATACTACTTAATTTTTTCCTGTATATTTTATATAAGGAACTAGCTAACCCGATACCCAACCAAGAATTTGAAAACTTGTAAAGACCGGGGGTGGGAAGTTGACATGTTTGTTCGAGGCATGTATTTGTATTTCTTTGTATTTCTTTGTTATAATGAGAAAACAATAAAAAGAATGTTGGCCAAAATAATTTCACTTGTGATTTGTCGGGTTTAGTATTTCCTGTTTTATGTTGAAAGAGTCTTTCCTCAGTTTACTCTACTTCCTGTCTTTGTTTTCTGCATAACCTGCATTTAATTAGTTAATTAGTTCTCTTGTATTAAGTCCATGTGCTCTCCCTCTTTCACTTTTTTCCCCCCAGTTCTGTAGTTTTCATCGCTGATGGACTTTTTCTTAAACTTTTAGATTTAGTTTTTTCTTCTTCTTTTTTTTTTACTTTTAAACTCCTCAGTTATTAAAGAAACCTTTTGTTCACTTTACCTCAGCGCTCGCACACATGGCTGGCTGCTTCTTTCTAATTACTGACACTTTTTTTATTTTATTAATAGAACATAGCATTCCGTTTTTAAATTAAAAGCAACTTGTGTCTGCTAATTAATTCTGCACACCTTTAATTAATAATTCCTATAAACTGCAAACTAACGCAAAGTACACCAAGTGTGTCCCAAACTGCAAAACAACCCGCTGTCTAGACTTTGTGGAAGATCGATTCCATGTCAACTACTTAAACGTGTTTTTCTGTGTCCAAATTTAAATTATAAATTAACTGAAACTATAAAGTTAGATATAGATTTATGTCTTCAGTACAAAGGACGAAGAAAGAGTCCAACACATAAATTAAGTTGCCTTTAAACAAACATAATTTAAGATTTCCAGTGAGTGGTTACCCTGCAAAGACTGACTGTGTTTCCCCCAAATGTCAAAGCATTGAAATCCACCTCATCATCTGTATCTCCATTTGCTCTTCCTCCCTCTCCCTCCAGAACACCCCCCTCTTCCCTTCTTCCTCCTCTCTATCACAATCTGTCTTCTCGAAAAACGCAGACAGCTTGCCCGACCGCCTGGAATACACATTCGGATCTGCTTGTCACTTTACGTCTCCCTCGTCTTTCCTCCTCTCCCTCTCCACCTCTGTCTGTCTATCTGTCCATCCGTCTAGCCCTTCTTCCTCATAATCTCTCTATCTGTCCATCTCGTCCCCCCTCTCCTTCGTGTGAGCATGCTAGTCAATAGAGATGTCCTGCTTTTTAATTCTTCTGCCGGAGGAACCAGAGGGAGGACCGGGATTGTTGAGGATGAGGAGGAGGAGGAGGAGTGGGGGGCTCTAAATCTAAAGAGTGGGGGCTCTAAATGTAAACAGTGGCACGCAGAGCAGCTTAAGAGGGCTATAAATAGAGAGACAGAGCAAGAGGGAGAGGAAGCAAGAGAGAGAGAGAGCGAGGGAGAAAGCTTTGCTTCCGGAATAAAAATTGCTCCCGACAGTCAGGGATTAGTGCTTCCCTGGAGGATTTTCACTCCAAAGCCCAATCTGGGGCGATTGGGAAGAGCACCAGGCTCAGTCATCTTAATTCAGTTAAACCCTGCCCAGCACAGATAGATGACATCGATGCATGTGTGTTTGCACGTAACCATAGGGCAGATATATATATATACGTTTCTATACATGTTGAGCTGGTACAAGCAGAAGGTGAAGCAGGATGAGTGGGTGGTGTCAGTTTGGGGTGGAAAAAAAAGGAAGAGTATAGAAATAGAAATTTAAAGGAAAGAGGATGTGATATGTAGAGCTGTGTGTTATGGTTGTTCATAATTGAAACACACACACGCGCACTCAAATGCTACCGTGCATGTAAACACAGACACACACACATACACTGCTGTGATCCTCATTACCAGCAGATTACTCAGCACCTGATCCTGCTAAGCTTGTTAAACAACACTGTTCTGCAGCACACACGCACACACACACACACACGCACACACACACACACACACACACACACACACACACACACGCACACACGCACACACACACACACACACACACACACAGTGAGGTTCTAGGAATAACTATTGTCATACTAAACAATGGAAACATCAGTCCCAGTGAAATGGCTGACATCCACATGTGGCTGTCCGATGGAGAAAGGAACGGAAGTCACTAAATTTGGTTTCTTGTTTCTGAATTAACAGATTTTTGACCACAAGGGGGCAGAAAAAATACAAAACAAGCTGACAGAAAAACAACCATGCAGTCTGTTTATTTAGTTACACATAAGGTCAGGTTTAAACTATGTGATATTGGACCAAAAATGGACCGACCCAATAGACACTGCTTGGTGGGCAAACTATGTAACCTGGAAACCCCACCGGGCGTCTATGTCACCTTTACGCAAGGTGCTCTGTGTAAATTGACACAGGCTGCTCACGGCGTCCGTCAAAAATTGAACAGCCGCATATTTAATTTATATTTCTGGGATGCTTCTGAACCGGACCATGGCAGAGCCGGTGGGGTTTAAAACATTGACTTAGAACGTCTGCGTATCACTGCGGCGACCGTGGTGCACACGTGTGTCTGTGCCTAGTTGAATTTGGGGGTCAGTCCGAATCAGGGATCATCTGAATTGTCTGTTTACATATCCTGCAGAGACAAAGCAACTGGATTCATGGCTTTTTGGCCACTAGGGGGAGGAAGAACTTAAAAATCTTAGCAAACAGTTTCCATTTGCATTTCCAGCAGACACGGCAACATTCACATTGGAGTCGTTTAGTATTTACGTAAGTCCAATATTCTTCTTTCAGCTTCTTTTGGCGAGTTTTTTTTGTTAGCTGTTTGCAGCTGGACAGGCAGTGTACAGTGTTTGTGTACTGCTGGAAACATTGAGACTGAACCAGACAGACAGTAAATGTCACGTAAAACCAAAACAGTCAGCTAAAAAGTCATCTTTGGAAAGTGTTTCAAAAAATACTTGACAAAAACTTGACAGGAGATCGGATGAACCATCTGTCGTAGTCAAACGTCAGAACAACAAACACGTTTTCTATCCAGAATAACTAGTGTCAAACCACACCTGTAGGATGCTGATTGGTCCAGAGACAAACGCATTGCTGGTCCTGGCATAGTTTGATCTTGAGAGTTCGGTCTGCGGACCTGCAGTCTCTCCAAAAGGCTTTTAGATTTTCTCCCAAAACTTAAAGAAGGCTCTTTTCTTTTCTCTTAGTGGTTGAAAAGTTGACATTTTGGAGATGAACGTGCAGAAGTGTACGTGCACAGGCTCGTGTGCTCTCTTTAATGCTCAACAGTGTGTGAGAAATGATTTGAAGTGTGCATACAGTAGCAGTGCTGCAGGCTTCCTTCTGCAGAGGCGCTACACCCGTCTTAGTTCCCACAGCAACACATTAGCACTCAACTCTACCATGATGGAGCCGGTAAACAATCTCTGCATGTGTGTGTGCTCTGCAACCTCCATCTTTATGAGGACCAATTAAGATTAGAAAACCTTGAAAGTGAGGATGTTTGAAAAAGAAAAGTTCTGGAAAGCATGGATTTGGACTGTAGCAACATTTGAACACAGTGGGAACTGTTTAGTTGTAAAGTCATTTTGCAGCGTGAGGTGTTTTTGTCCAGTGTTCCTACTGTTATAGGAGCGACAATCTGACAAATTAAGATCAAAATCATCATCTAAGGCATCTGCAATCGATTTTTTTAGGGGAATCGCAGAGATTTCTGTATTAATCTGAAGTCGGGTGTAAAATTACGTATTTCATTGGTCTTGCACATGGACGTACAAAAATGGCTCGACAGCGCGACCTAGGTGTGTGTTTTCGGAGGGGCCCCTCGCCACGGTTTCATCCACATTGAAATTTGGAGGGAGTATGTAACATACCGAGACACACAAAAAAGTATTTTGGTAACCCGGGCTACAGTGAAGCGTACGCCGTCCAATTTTTGCCAAAGTTTGACTTTTCGTGTTTTTGGGGTCATTTCCAGGGGTTACATTTGAACGAACTCCTTCCCTCCTAGGGAAGTCTCTTGGAGCAATGGGCTACAATGAACAGGAAGTGAGATATTTAACAATGAAAATCACAGTTTCGGTTTAGCAGGGTCATGTTTGAACGAACTTCTCCTAGGGATTTTATCCAATTGACTTTAAACTTGGTAGATGTGTTCATATAGACGTACTAATTAGAAGCTATCAAAATTATGAATTTTGGGGAAACGGTGTGGGCGTGGCGATCCATAAAAAGATTCAAAGAAGAAATCGGAAGGAAGCACCTGCTGATGGCTTGTAAATCTCAGAAATTCAAGTGTTGTGCTATCATGTACTTTCTCAGAGCTGTCTAAACTTCTTGTGGTCATTAAGACCGATATTATGCACATTTCGACATGCGCACATGTGCAAGGGCCCGACCATCGCTGCTTTCAGCTTTAATTTTAGAATTAAGTTAAAGTTAAAGTTGAGTTTTAATCACCAGTATTGTATGTTGTATGAAATGGAGAAATTCATAGGATATTTTAAGTTTCCAGAGCGTTTATAAACTGACAAACAAACATTGTAATTTAGATTGTGGATTGTGAATAAACAGATTGTAAGACATTTTTTGGGACATTTTGAAAATGTGTCTATTTTCTTGTGCTGTGAGGGGATTAAGAATTGTCAATTCATCATTAGAGATAAAGAGTTCTCTTTAAAATAATTCAAGCGTCAGAAGAGTGTGTATATTTGTGCAGAATGTAACAGCTCTTAGACAGAAAATAACTTTTTTTATTTTGCTGAAACACAGTTTGTGCTCCCTCACTCTCATTCACCGTCTATGTTGCTGAACCACATCGAATGAAAACCAGCAAAAACTTCTTCATCTCACTATTTTGCAGCATAGTCTGCTGGGTACATTATTAGTGTCAGAGTTTAGTCCATAAACGTTTCTGATCTGATTGTGTGATTGGTCGCCGCAGCGTGACATCGGAGTTTTTGGAGTTTGCTGGATCAACTTCTCCACCTCAGGTCACTAAATTATTAAATTCCCAGTACCCCCCCTGCGGCATGCACTGCCACAGCCAAAACGCACTACCCCGTTCAAATAAGTCAGCGAATGTCCTCAGTACACACACATGCACATTAACATTAACAACCCAAAGTTGATCCTTACATAAAACTGTAACTCTAAAGTTTTCGGTATGATGAATATCATCTCAAACTTTCACAAGAAGCGACGTCTACACACACACACACGGTTTATATCCTACAGTCATGGTACAGAATGAATAAAGTATGAGTTGTGCTGAGTGCGAATTAAAAATCGATAGCTCTGAGAGTTGCAGGTATGTTGGTGCTGGACGTCTGGCTCAAAGTTAATTCACTTTCACAGTTTGCCAAATGAATGAATAAAATATGATGCTCCAGTTTGTGAAGAAGGAGGGAAAGATTCTTTAATTGGAATTTCTGTCGACTGAACGAGAAGCCGCGGGGAGACAAATTATTCACCCACACACACACACACTGTACATTTAATCAAGCTGGTCCATTAGGTAGCCCGAAGTGTTGGCATTACATCCCTGGTGATGTGGGAATATGAACATCTACATTGATCAAAACAGAACAAAAATGCTCTGTGCACTCATTTGCTTTTTAAATATTACTCTATATATACTGATCTCCACAACTTTATTCACAATCCACTGTTACTTTGCATCTTATTTTCTCTCCTTTTAACGATCCCAACGGCTACAGAAATACAGAAAGTCAAACATGCGGCTCGGGGTGATAATTCTGAACAAATACTAATGAAATATTTTCAAATGTTTGCACAGAATAAAGCTGACAAACTTCTGGGAAATCAGCTACACTACTTCCATCCTCCAAGCCGCTCACACACCCACACACAAACACAAGCCCCCTGTCCATTAGAGGTCACATGTGGGCGCACAGCTCATAAACCTGGTGGTGTGAGGGGCTGCAGCGGAGTGGAGGGGGGGAACATAACCGTGCTGACGTGCTTGCTGGTGACACAGTGACATTGATGGAGATATTTACCGTAACCTTGCACCGGCCTTGGCTGAAGAGGAGAGGACGCTGTAATTCTTCATTGCAACACTTCACACAGGTCGCCGTCATGTTACGAAGGGATTGGTTTACATCTCTGACCGACAGACAAACACAGAGGGAGGATGTGCTCGAGATCCTTTACTTTAACTGTATAATGTATAAAAAAGTCAGACATCTATCAGTCCTACGGATAAGGATAAGGAAATGTTTTCTACTGCATGTAAAGGTCCTGAGTTTAAAGGTCAAATGTACTGTAGAACCACAGTGGCTGTGGACTCGTTCCATCTGTAGATATATATGGTATTCCAAAACATACCAGATCTTATCCTCAGATGATCATACACCAATGAAAACATAGTTATGCACATTATATTTAATTTCTGCCATGAATCCGACACACTGCACCTTTTAAAATTGGACTGAGAAGTCCAACTAATCCGGCTTGTTGGTGGTTGGGTAGTGTCGGACTTCAATGTTGATCTCCCTATTTCTAATTTCTGGTTCTACAACCCATAATAACAAGCAAATGTGTAATATTTATTGTTATACACCAACCAATTTTGCAATACATCACATTAATGGAGGCGTGATGCCAATTTTATTGGACCTGCTCATAGAGTATAATCTTTTTATTAACAGAGGGTTTCATGGAGGATAAATATTGTCTCATCATCTGTCATCAGCTGGATTTTGTTGAGTGTGGCTGAAGCATAAAACTGGGAGCTGCTACTCTTCACTGCTTTGACAACTGTTGATGTGATGAAATTACATATGGTAATCTGAACAAACCACTGTGAAGTTGCAATGACACAACTGGAAAAAAAATACATAATTCAGTATGCAACTTTTTCAATTAGATCTGGATCAGACCGCTGTCCTGCTACAGTAGATGTCCTGGGGGTGTATATGTATATGTATATTACTGATACAATAACTTTATTTAATGTTGTACCCCGTGGCACTCATTTGATCTTATTTTCTAAATTGAAACTTTGCATGTTTTGCATGTAAAACGCTGATCTGCAGAGTAAGTATAATATCTGTGAGTACAATGAAGCTGACGATGTTTCCCTCTATAGATCACGTGGCATGGTGCACGCAGTACGTGCACAAAACTAATATGAGATTAAAGGAACTGTACGACACAGATTTGAAGCGTATCAGGTTGCATTACACTGAAGCTGTGTCTCAATTTGGAGACTTGCGTCAGTATGCAGTAAAGGGTGTACGGTATATGGACTTTGCAACATTTTACTGCCACTGCTCGGAGCATTAGCGCCAAAATATAAATGTAAAACAATTATACAACTTACATTTGTATATGGAGTTATTCACTGCAACCACTTCAACTCCAGCAGCTCATAGCGAGAAGTGTCCGGCATTCCACACTCAGATTTTTGACCGTTGACCGAGTAGTCACAGTACACTGCATGCCATTATGGACACTGAATGTATTGTAAGTATAAGTATGGAAGTACGCGTATTGAGAACACTCGGGTACTACCTCGGGTACTCTGGTAAGGTGGTAAGTTACAGCGTAGTGCTAGTATAAGTAGAAAACTGAAGAATTGCATCCCACAATTTATCCCAAATGTTTCCAAAGACCAGCGTGCATAACTAGTCAAAAACATCCAACGAACGGTTAACTGTCGACATCTTTACGGTAAATATGAAGCTACAGCCACTTGTCAGTTAGCGTAGCTCAGCATTAACTGGAATAAGTGTCAAAACTACAACTTGTGTTTTTTTTTTGGGCAGGTTTATGTGCAGAACTACTTCTTTCAAATGTAAACAGTCTCCCCAAATACCTGAAAATTGTTTGTGAGTCGAGTTCTAGAGAAAATGTAGTTGCAGACTGATGAGGGCGCCGTGTTTATAGGATAAAGAACTTGTATTTTCAGATACATTACACTCTGACCTACATTTTTGCTTTTCTCTTCCGTATTCCTTCCTCTCTCTCTCTCTCTCTGACAGGCCTAGCTGGCAGTACAACTCAGATTGGTGTGAAATCGTCGCCTAACAGGCGGGAAATTGGCTCTGTTATTTTTGGAGCAGAGTCATGGGGGACCGTCGGACCATCATCCTCTCTCTAATGAGCAGGTGATGGAGGCGTAGCTGGGGAGGGAGGGAAGGATGCACGGCGTCTCAAACACCACACACTCGTGGCAGATGTAGAGATGAGAGCGGAGAGGGAAAACAGCACCGCGAGAGCCGAGAGAGGAAGCACAGGAAGGAGGAGAAGGGATGAGACGCTGTGATGAGATTTCCTCGTGGCTAATGTGAATATCAGCATCAGATTAGCCAAATATTAATAACCTCTGTTGACATCCGCCACTCCTGCAAATGAGCGTTTTTACAGATCTGGACTGGGGCCTGTGCACAGTGTGTGTTTATGCTGAGATGATAGAAGTCGGGGGTGGGGAGGTTGTGGCTGAGGAGGGAAGTGTCAGGAGCAATATCATCTTCAGCCAAAGCAGAACATCTTCGCCTATAACAGAGAACCTATAGCAATTTTTGTCTGATGGACCTCCATGTGTCAAGATCCCGTTCATTGAGGCTATAATGCTCCATATGTGTTTGTTTGATGGACTGGATGATATTTAACGATAATAAAACATGTTAAAGGAAAGGTTTAAACTGTTTTAAGTGTGTCTTGACTCAAATGGCAATATGTACATTGGCGGCAGTACCTCAGTCCGTAGGGACTTGGCTTGGAAACTGGAGGGTGGCCAGTTCAAGTCAAAGTGTGGATGTTCTCCTGGGTACTGCTGAGCTACGAGCCCTTGAGCAACGCGCAGAACCCCGCAAGTGCTCTCAATGTTCTCTGTTCTATGTGGCTGCCCATTTGCATCAAATCATCCGAATTAAAAAACATCATTTGTTGTTTCAGTAGAATTTGTCCGAGCCTTCTGAAACTGTTACAACTGTGACTGTCATTCAAATAAATGTGTTTAATGTTCGGTGAGGTCGACTTGGTTAAGTTCGGGGAAACATTGCAACCATTTCATTGTCAGTGTTCGTCATTGTGGTTAAAATAGTGCTGTAAAAAAACATCAACCATCAGTATAAAAGTCCTTCCTGATGAACACCACACAGACTTTGTCGCACTCATTGACAGTATAAAGAATGTATGTGTGACATCACCCACAGGTTTTTGAAGAGCGATCTAAAAATCGGCAAAGATGTGGATCATCAGCAGAGCTGAGTCGGGCTGGATGACGCCTGGTGGCTCAAACAAGCCATCTGTAATGCATCCAGGCTCTTAATCCTGCATAACTTTAAACCTTAATATAATCTGAACAGGTGTCATGAATGGGGAAATTAGTTATAGAGACCAAAACTGTTTTTGTACCAGGCTGTAAACATGTTTACTTCTGCTGTGAAGTTGGACATTTGGACATGGGGACTTACGGAGACTGACTCACTTCTGGAGCCAGCCTCAAGTGGACGTTTGAAGAACTGCAGTTTTTGGCTTCACTTCACAGACACAGAGGTTGCTGTTTGGTCGCCCTATGATAACACCTGACTTTTGCTCTCCTTATAATCCACACAGCTACTAGAGGGCGCTATTATTACTTTGGGGATTTTAAACTTTCTTCCTGGTCACATCAGACTTGACAAGAACACGATTCTAGTTAGAGTGAAGTGAAAAAATGATTTCTAAAGTTCAGCTGAAGCTAAATTACTTTGTCAGTTGGGTATCTCCCAAAGTTACTGTTGCAAAAATTCTCTTTTCTTTTTGTTTCCTCCGTGTTTCTTTGAAAAGCTACGTGGAGGGAAACTAACACAAAGAGGAAAATGTTGCACTAAAACCCAACAACAACTTCTGTCTGACCTCTGAAAGAAGAAAAACTGTAGCCAGTCCTTTCTAAACAGGACTGGAGGAATGATTACATAGACCTGCACATAATGGCATATGATTATTTATTTGGATTGATCTTGCAGTGTAGATACTGCAAACACGGTAAGGTCCAGATGCTCTTATTGTAGGAAAAGGATTGTGTCCTTTCTCTCTCTGTTGGATTATGGCGACATTATTTATAGACCTGCTGCTATCTCCAACCTTAAACATCTCAGTGCTGTCCATCACTCAGCTCCTAGTTTTATTACAGACGACCTATATGGCACCCATCATTGTGTCTTGTGTCGGGGCGGGCTAGGCCTCCCTCTGTCAGGTCAAATCAGCAGTTTAATCTATTCGCCTATAAAGAACTACTTGAAAAACAGCCGCCACTACCTCTACGTATTAATACCTGTTCTCAGGAGAGGCTGCTCGACTGATTTTACTGTTTGACATGATACACTTTTAGTTTTTATTCTATATTCAGGTCTCACTTGTGAAACCTTAATCACAACGTGCCTACTTATTACATAAAGTATATAAAAAGGTACGAGTACCCCTTGTTGGGAATCACGGCTGTAGAGGACAGGACTCTGTGAGTCCATTGTGTGTTTATGTTGAGACAATGGAAGTAAGTGAGGGGGAGGTTGGGTTCCCAAGCAGGGAAGTGTCAGGAACAATCCCGTCTTCAGCCAAAGCAGAACAATGCCAAGAACAGAGACCATATAGAGGACTGTACACACTCTCCTACCATCACACACACACATCGAGAGGAAGCACAGCAAAGATATTCTTCACTTTATATTAATAAACATTTATTTTTCATCCCGACCTCAGCATACATGTGACAAACCCTTTAACCTCCTCACGACTGAGGCTGTGAGAATGCACAGTCACCGGTTACGCTGGTTTAACCGGAGCTTATTCACGGTTACTGGAAGGCTTCATACACAGTATTCATCACAGTCCATAAATTCAGACAACACTGAATTCACACACACACACACACACACACACACACACACACACACACACACACACACACACACACACACACACACACACACACACACACACACACACACACACACACACACACACACACACACACACACCCCAGGCAGAGCCCACAGATCCTCTGGAAGGAGTCTGAGGTGCAGTACAGGCAGCAGCAGCTAAACACTGCCCCCTACTGTCAGACGTTCACCATGCACTCGATGCAGAAGAAGGTTAGCAGCACAGAGCAATGATATGATATGATCAGGCATCACAGCAATATTTGCTACAAGGGGTGCGACTAACCAGTATTGTTATTAGATTATTTTCTTGAATCAGTGAAAATATTCACATTTTAGAAGCTAAAATCAAAGAATTTGGACATTTTTCTCTTTAAATAGATTCAAAACTTTGTCCATTTTCAAAATAGTCGCAGATTAATTTAATAGTTGACAACTGATCTATTAATCCACTAATTATTGCAGCTTCATTTGGTTCAATGATCCGTTAATCGAAACTAATAAACATAAAAAAAGAAATGCACCAGCTTGAGTTTAACTCTAAGTTTAGTGTGTGTAACTGTTACTGTACCTGTATCTGTGTAACAGCAGTTTTACCTTCACCTTTTAATTTGTTGGCTTTATTCTTCATTAACCCCTCCCAACATCATTGGGAACTGATTACATTCAACCCATAGTTTTAGTATTTGTCCAAACAAAGCCCTCCAGTGTTAGACAGTCTGGTCTGTGTGCAGCTCAACTTATTCTTTAACCTTCCTCATTCTCGTGGCGAGCGAGTGCCGGTGGCAGCGTGGTCCCACAGGGGCCTTGGAAGTGGAACCTTAAAAAAACAATAAAAAAGAAAGTAATCTTGTCTGTGGTGGAAACGCGACGCACGTTAGTGAAAATGACGCACGTGTCTGTGAATGAATCGTACTTGAATCTCATGGTGGCCGGTGTGTCTTCCATGTTGAATTCGGCCACGGGGACTCCTCTGGCGGCCACCTGCGGAGCGAACATGGCGGCTGGATAGACAATGGATGAAGTTCCAACCTGCGGAGAGGGATGGTGGTGAAAGTTTAAATACAGTAATACACAACTTTTAACAGGATGGTTATTTTAACTGTATTTAGGGTATAGAGCCTTTTCAAGTGTTTATATCGATGTCTGCTCTCTTTACAGCCTCCAAACGTTGTAATTTCACCTCACAGAACATTAGTGTATTTGCGTTATTGTGAGTCTTTGGTGTTTTACACGTTAGTTCTGTTAAATCTGTTGGTTGTTGCAGATCGAGGCAGCGGCAGTTCTCGTGTGCTGCGACGTAGCATGACTGTTTTTGTCACTGGAGTCTTGAGGCTTTGGAGCGAACGATATAAACGCTTCCCCTCAGAAAGAGCCGACCGACTCAGCAAGGTGTAAAAATATTCTATATGGTATACTTCTAATTTTTTTCTCAGGTGGGCTAAAAAAGCTGTTTAGCTTCATGCTGGTCCTCCGGTCTGCTTCTCCAAACCGGGGTGGTGCCATCCTCCAACTAATGTAGATACTACACTGACTGTGGAAAGCTTCCTCACACAACCACACTTTAAACAACCCACACTCACTCATCTTTAGTTATAACTCACTGTTATTGTTGTTACAGTACAAAACTGAACCATATAAAATGCTGATTCCTCCAAATATCGCTGTCGTCGGTCTGGACCTATTTATAATTTATTATTTTATTATTACCAGGTGTGGAAATAAAATTGAAAAGTACACTCACACACACACACACACGCACCACGAGGCAGAGGTCACAGCTGTCCAACACTTTCTCTGCCTGGGTGAGGATGTCTGAGTCCAGAGTCTCTCCAAACCAAACCACAGCTGGTCTCAGAAGCCCATGACAACCTGTCTCCTCACACCTGAAACACATACACACATACACACACACACACGCACACACACACACACACACACACATTTGTCAAAACAAATAACCTCATTTGAAAAGAGCAGAGCACTAAAAGACAACATGAGTGTGTCTCACCTGGGCAGCTGCTGAACAGGGATATTTGCGTCATCTGTGTTTGGGTCTGGAGCTCTGAGGACGAGATTTAATAAAAGATGTTCAGTGTCACTAAAAAGGGCAATTACAGCCAAAACACACATAAAAATCTTTAACACATCCTCGTACAATATAAGTCATTTAATCCTGATACGGAGTTCCTATCTGACGTTCATATTTTCCTTCATATAATAGCTCCACTTAATACAATCAATCAATTTCAATCATTTTCATCTGTTTTAAACTAGAAAATATCATTAAATGAAACACTGATCAGAAAGATAGAGATGTGTATTTAATTTCATTTTATTTATTCATCTGCTTCAAGTGTTTTAATGTCATTTCAACGCAGCTATGTCACATTTACGCCACCGGATTTGATCAAACTTACTGTTAACAGATCGTTTTTAAAAATCACACAATCATCTGTCACATGAATTCAAAAAGACTTCTGTCATTTTATCCACGACAGAGGCCGAATTACTGCTTCATCTATTAAAAAAAAAAAAGCATCCGTTTTAAATGTCAGATAACCCGCTCGCGTGTTTCTTTTCACGTGTCATCGGGTGTTATTTAGCTCCTGACGTCTGAAACTGGCTTTTTTTTTTCTCCCTGCTGGCATTTTGTGCTCAAATGAATGTGATCGATATCTCTTATTATGAATTTCCATAGTGTCGAGGAAAACAATCCAATTCGCTAAAAGACATCAGATGAGGCTCTTACCCTTTTCCCTTCAGAGCGGCACAGATGGGGCTCTTGTAATTGGCTGCTTCATGACCGCAGCTCATGCAGCGTGTTTTAAACAGACTTCCTGGATTAATAATACAGGAGACAACAGGATTAGTGTTGTAACAAGTTTAAAAAAAGTCAGAATTATTAAAAATCCAAGGTGATGCCATCATATTTCTCGAAAAACAAGGAAAAAAATCGAAAGATTTGGTGTCTTTGTTGGTCTCTACTTGCCGTGGATTTCCAGGAGGTTTTTGGTTCCGGCCCGGCGGTGGAGCTCGTCAATATTTTGAGTGATGACCGTGACCGTGCGTCCCTGTTTGCCGAGACGCTCCTCACACTCTGCGATCACCAGGTGGGCGGGGTTGGGATTTTTCGTGAGCATGACCTCGCGGCGGTAGTGGTAAAACTCCCAGACGCGGGAGGGATTCCTGGAGAAGGCCTCTGGAGTGGCAAGTCTCTATGAGATGAAAATGTGAGAAAAGGTTATTAACGCCGACAAAGAAAGTGTTAATCCAAACACAGCACAGCTGATTACAGACTCATAAAGTTTGGAGGATGTCAGTTTCTTCTCTGAGTCACGACTATTTTTAGTTTTAGTGCACTTCCTGGCAGAGACTCTGAGATGCTTGATGCTTAAAACACTCCTCGACTGGAGCGGGACTCGATATTTGTTAAGTTTCTCACAGGCACTGAGGGGGAGGAAAAAAATCCCCGGTGAAGGATGATCACTGTTTCATGAACTTTTTAATATGCCGCCTTGTAGATTCACACACATGAGACGAGAATGATTCATATTCTTTAGGTAGATGAAAGCATGGGCGGTCACATATTTGATTAAAAGATTAAAGTTAGCACTCCTACCAGGAGGAGGTGGGTAGGAGAAGATGGAGCGATGGATGGAAGCTAAAATTAGTATTGCACAATACAACCTACACCTTGTCTCCTGCAGGGGGTGAGAGGAGTTGTTCGTGATGGATGTCAGCTTTGCTAACATCCGCCTCTCCCCCACTTCTCTTTGTGGAGTCTAGGGAACAGTTTGAAGCTGGGGGGGTTAAAACTGAACTCGAATCCATATATTTGTATATTTCAAGATAAGATACAGGAACCAATGAGAGAGTCTTTTATTAATATGTCATATTAAAAAAACACTGAATGAAAGAAAATATGTGTATGTTTATTTATATTTAACATGCTTCATCTTATCTGACAAGTTATGAGGATGCTGATGTTGTACCAGTTTGTTTGAGGTGTGAAGTGAAAGTTTTTTGGTGCATATTATTCATATATATCACACAAAAATATTAGATATGCCACCACAAATAAAAACAACACACTTCAGTAATATAAATATATGACTGTGTACCTGTGCTTCCCATTTTCTCCAGTAGCCTCCTGCTCCTCTGAAGGTTGGGACTCCGCTCTCCGCACTCACTCCTGCTCCGGTGATGATGGCTATATTCTGGGCGTCGGAGAAAACCTTCCTGAATGCTGCCAGGTCTAAACACAAACACATTGATTATGTTATTGATAGATGGATCCGTGGATGTCCATGTAACACCTGCTGATGAAAACTACCTGAACTGGGTCTGGCCATGTTCCGGCTATCGTGTGGTTTCCTCAGGTGGGCACACAGGTGAGAGCTTATTGTGCCACGACAGGTGAACTGGCGGACGATCATTGAGTTTTGGCTAGGGGATGAAAAATATGTCATAACTCATGTGTGTTTATGATGGGAGCTCACTTCCAGCATGGGTTTGTTCATCTTTGTGAGACTTCTGTTTGGTTAATCTTGAAAAAAAACGGAGGCAGATGTTATCAAATGGGTGTTTGTTTAAAATAAACATTTGTCTTGGTGTAACAAAGTCCCTACAGGCGATAAAACCTTTGATTTTAAAAGGCGAGAGACA
Organism: Collichthys lucidus; assembly: GCA_004119915.2. Taxonomy (NCBI): domain Eukaryota; kingdom Metazoa; phylum Chordata; class Actinopteri; family Sciaenidae; genus Collichthys; species Collichthys lucidus. The sequence continues at coordinate 30,577,627 of CM014085.1, forward strand.
CTCCTTGGAGCTAACTTGTTGTGTGGTGTTTCGGTTCAACTGGCGACCCTGTTATCTGGCGACCGACTCCTGTTACCGTGGTTACGACAGCCGTTGAAAACAAGTAGATACGGCGAAAGTCTCTTTTTAATCGTTTATTTTTTATTAACGTTACAATGTTTAAAAATCCACTTGGTTCGTATTTGCTTGTTTTATTTGACAAATACGTTTTAATGACTGTCGTAACTACGGCAACCACAGTCACACTCGCTCCAGTTAGCTGGGTCGCTCGTTGAGCCGAAACACCGGTGGTCAGTTTGATTAGCATAAAGGTCATTGTGGCTCTTTTTTTAAACCTTAAAGGTCACCCGAGCACAAAGCTAACGCGCTAACTCGCTGATTATATTCGGTATTTATGACACAAACGTGACTCGGTACGTGACACGGTAATGTTACGGTAGTTTTAATGCACTTTTAAGTCGCTTAGTGAAGCTAGGCTAACGCACGAAGCTAGCGCTGGTATCCAGGGTAACGGCCGTTGACAGCAGCACCGCGTTACGGCCTGAAGGTGCCACTGTGTCCGGTGAGGTGTGCTCTTACCTGTCGGGCCGGAGCCGGACCTGGAGCCAGGACAAGGACCGTCAGCTGAGGCAGGGAACCTGGAAGGAATACTGCGGCTGCTTTCAGTTCCTCGTTGAAGGGAAATGAGCCTATCGAGTGGATCAGCGAGGTAAATAACAACCCCGTCCTAAAAAGTAAATAAAGAAGGTGACCAGCAGAGGGAGCGTCTGTGCTGTTTACATCCCTGTGTGCAGAAAACTAGACTAAATAATACTTTTATTACGTTTTCTGACATGAACAAACAACAAAACAGACACAAAAACAAACCTCTGACTGCTTGTTGTGTGATATAGACAGTACAATACACTAATACTAATAAGCTGTGAGAGTATCACTGGGAGGACGTGAGAGGCAAATATATGCACATAAACACATATACATAAGGAAATGCTCAGTCCTGTTACATTAATTGGCAGCGATGCAGCAATTACGTATCTGTCTTCTTCTCCTGCTCGCTTCAGGGGTCGCCACAGCGAATCAGTTGCCTCCATCTGCATCCTCTTCTCTCACACCAACTCTTTCACTGCATCCATAAACCTCCTCTTTGGTCCTTTCCTCTAGGCCTCCTCCTGTCTGGCAGTTCAAAACTCAGCATCCTTCTACCAATATATTCACTATCTCTCCTCTGAACATGTCCGAACCATCTCAGTCTGACCTCTCTGACTTTATCTCCAAAACCTCTAACATGTGCTGTCCCCTCTGATGTAATTCATTCCTGATCCTATTCATCCTGGTCACTCCCAAAGAGAACCTCTCTCACCACAGTTTTGTACACCTTTCCTTTCATTTTAGCTGAAACTCTTCTATCATACATCACACCTGACACTTTACTCCACCCGTTCCAACCTGTCTGCACATGCTTCTTCACCTCTTTTCCACACTCTCCATTGCTCTGGACTGTTGAACCCTAAATAATTAAAAATTCTCCACCTTCTTTATCTCTTCTCCCTGTAACCTCACTCTTCCACTTGGCTCCCTCTCAACAAATACATATCTGTAGAGAAAGAACAGTAATAAAGAAAATAACAATGTCAATTTAGAGAGAAAATGGTTTTTTTCTGTTTTTGTTTTGTTTTAAATGAAAATTAATTTAAAAAAATAATTAAAAGTAAATTAATGTCTGACCTTATGACCCGGAAATATCAGTGAGCCAGTTTCCTTCATTGCCATCTACCATCCCTTTTTTAAATACTCTTTTTATTGTTTTTTTTCCAGTTTTATGAATACAAACATTGGAAAAACAAATCAGACAGATCACTGCAACATGTATCTTTACGTATATGTATACATTCATATACACATACATCCATATATACACAAGTATACATACATACAAAATCAGCAAGATGATAGCAGACAGGCAAGTGAATAGCGTGTATGAAATAATAGAATGAAACAAAGTAAAAATAAAAAGGCAGTCAGGCCTCCCCTTCCAGAAAAAGATTATTAGAGTTATTAGAGTTATAGTTTCTGTAAGAAGGAGTGCACCGGTTCCCAGATCCTCCAAAACTTGGCTGATTTGTGGTTAAGATCATGAGTTAACTTCTCAATAATAGGAATAGGAGCAGAACTCTATGATAACCACATGTCGACTGTAGGGACCTGAGGAGTTGACCACCTCAGCAAAATATATTTTTTAGCCAGAAATAAAAGAGTTATCGACAAAGATTTAGTGTCCGCATCAAAGAGATTATCTGGGGTATGACTGAGGAGACAGAAAGAAGAAGAAAATTGTTTACCAGTGACCTCCTGAATTACAGAGTGACCCCCTTTCCAGAAAGTCTGGATGACCAGAACAAATAAATAAATGTACCTTTATGTATTTTACATTTAACAAAGGTTAGAGGTGTCAGGGAACATTCTCTGGAGGCGAACAGGCGTGTAATAGGTTCTAAAAAAAAGATGGAGATTGAGGTACATTTAGGGTATCATCCCTTTTTAATACAATGGCTGTGAGTCTTTTACCCGCATATTTAAAGTAAGGAGTCCAAGTCCTACAAAAATCATCCGTCACCTGTACGTTAGGGATTCCATTGGTAGTAAGTCAAACATCACTTAGTGCCAGCCCCTAATTGTAGGTGGAGCATCATCAATCCATCTAAGCGATATATTTTTCCGAGCAGCCTTCTTTGATGAGACCCTTTAATATGACGACTGGGCAAAAAACCTGTTTTTAGTATACTGCAATAACACAATTTGTTAAATATGCTGCTCTCTTTACTTTATCTGCTGTTACTGAATCTGAACCTGTTCACACTCATCATTGACCCTCTGTTCTCCACTAGAGGCCAGCATTGGATTAACAGAATTTGATGTGAACACATGTTTTAACCATGATAATCCTGTGTGATCTCAGAGGGACTGATAGATTGATCACTGAAGTAGTCCCAGTGGGGGAATTGCAGACAAACAAATGAGGTTAGGGGAGGTAAGAATGATGTTTTAGTTAACATTTCCATTGCATATTTCTACTAAACTCAAGTGCTATTTCTGTCCATAAAGGTGGTGCCAGAACCACAAGCTTGAGTCCTGTTTCTTCAATTCATGTCCTGCTCCTGCTCTGTGCAGTGTGTTAACCCTTTTACTTAGAGGATTTATTGTCAACATAACATGTCCAGGAAATTTTGTGCACACAGTCCGTCCTCTCTTTGTCTCACTCTGAGTGCATCTTTACTGGCCGGTGATGCACTAAAAGAGCTTTTGGTGTCACATATGAGTATGACTTCATGAAGGGAGCTGTCAGGCTGATTTGTTGGTTTAAAATACCTTTAAAATCAGAGCTGCACAGTTAGCCTTAACTTTTTTGATGACGAAGAGATACAGAGAAGCTCTGGTCCTCACATCTTCTTCTCCAGATGTAGGAAAAACATGTTTGTTTGTTTGTTTTGTGGTATTGTTCTCTGTGCAAAGAGAGTGAGAGATTTACATCCAGCATGGATACATCTGAGACTGGACATGTAATTTCTGTGAACCTGAAGATCAGTTAATAGGTCAATTATAAATAATGATCAAATCCATCCACATATTATTTGGCTTTTTAATTTGATAAATGAAATTTTAAATGAATTACCAAAAGGGTTGTGATTCATTTTTCCTGTTTTCCTGTTGAGACTTAAGCAGGTGGAGCTGAAAAGAAAAGACAGAAGCTCATCAAACCCTCTCTCTCTCTCTCTCTCTCTCTCTCTCTCTCTCTCTCTCTCTCTCTCTCTCTCTCTCTCTCTCTCTGTGTGTGTGTGTCTCTCCCCCTCCTCCCCTCCATCACCATTACAATAGCCCGCCCCCCTCCTACACCGTCTGCCCGGGCGGGTGCACGAGTGGCTGCTGCGGCGCCGAGTCTCTCGCAGTCGCGCCGGTCGCCAGTGGACGCTGCCCGGCTGGCCGAACATGGCGGCGGCCCCGGAGGAGGAGGTAGACCGCAGACCGATCCGGAGGGTCCGGTCCAAGAGTGACACGCCTTACATCAACGAGGCGAGGATCTCTTTGCACCTGGAGACAGGTAGGCAGCCGGCCAGTGACACGCGGATCGCTCTTCATGTCTGGGTGTATTCACAGCCTGCACAGGATGGGGGTGAGGGAATATTGTAGCGAATCGTGAGAGAAATTGCTTCATCGTTTCGTGACAGTTCCCACGCATCAGCATGACTTTGGGCTTTCATTGTGCAAGCTCTTGACGGTACCCATGGTGCTCAGCTGCACCTGGGTGGATGCACACAGTGAGTCATGCACCGGGAGAATTTGCCAACACAGGCTTGTCTTTTTTAACCCAGCCATACGGTGTGATGTGCGGTCTGCAAGGCACGGTGATGTGCGGGAGACCTAATTATCCCTATGGGGGGATTGATCGCTATTGCTCCAACCAGACTCCGCCTTGATTGTCGGCTGCAGTGAAAACGCTGTGCGAACTTGGCCGCCTCTGGCTACTCATTTAGAATGCAGTTGTTATTATTGCATTTGGAGAAGGGTGAGGGGATGGATCGATGGATGGATGGATGGATGGATGGATGGATGGATGGATGGATGGATGCTCCGGCATGCGAGATCCTCGCCAAATGTGTTGGATGGAGCCCAGCTTAGTCTGCGTGCAAACAGCTTAGATAAGTTATTGTTTCCTTTGTTGCCATGGTCACGATGGTACGCTGTCACTAAGCCAGGATCATCTCGCATCTTGGTGTGGATTCACAGCCAGATACATGTTCAATTTGTGTGTTTTTTAAAATAGCACTTTCTCCTGCGGACCCCGCCACATCCCCCCCTGAACAGGGGCGGCTTCAACGTCACATCAGCGCGGAGCTGTCCACTGCCCCTCGGTGCTGAAAAAAATGCCACCGTGCAGAACAGAGCACAGAACACTGAGAGCCCTGGAGGGATTTTTTTTTTTTGCATTTCTCTATTGGTGATCATCCACAGTACATACATGAAAGAAGGAAAAAAATGCATCCGAATTGTGCTCGACCCTCCCCCAGAACTGCCTGATGTGACAAATCCCAGTCACATGGTGTGTGTGTGTGTATCCTGGTAGTCTAGGCTAGACTCAAGCCTATATTTTTCCATTTCGGACACATGCCAACTCTAGAAAATTCCCCAGCCTGGCTATTGTTCTGCTTTGTCTTTATTTTCCAACATTTAAGCTGCAATGCCTCAGTCAGTAGTTTAATGCAAATGTCAGTGTGTAAAATAACCTGAGAAAAACCAGCCTTACAGATCAGGAATTACTCAACCCTCCCTTTATGTTTTAGCCTGCTTAGACCTTTATGACTCACGGTGTTCAAACCCACCTACTCATAATAATCTCTCTCAGCTGCCCTCAACAATCCTCCTCCTCTCCATTTTGTTTCCTATCAAGCACCTCCTCACGGCGAGATTATGTATGAGTAACACTATTCTTTCTTGGAGCCTTGTGTCAGGCTTTCCATCAGGCATGGCTTGAATCTGAGGAGGGAGGGTGGATGGGTGGGTGGGTGATGCTGTGTCTTGCTAACAGTGCTGCTTCTGGCTATTAGCTGCGAACAGAGCGGGCAGGCTGCAGCTGCACGAGGCTGGCATGGCATCATCGAGAATCCAGCGGGCACTGCCAGTTACATCAGGAGAGGGATGTTTGTCTTCACACCCTTCTCTTGAGTCATCCCTGTTTTCTTCCCTTCCTTCCTTCCTTTATCCTGCTCCTAATCTTTTCTTTCTGTCACCGGTGAAGCCATCTGCCCACCCCGCTCTCCCCTGATTCCTATTCACTCACATGTTTGTGTGTTTTTAGCTGCAGCTGTTTTGCATAAATCCAGCCCACTCTCTCCTTTAATATGTGTCACCGTTCATATGTGACAAATATCCACCCTGAACCAGGATGAGATTATTTCACTACACACCGTCCACCATTGCTGTCAGTGCAGAGTCATCACTCTGCTGCTTGCTCTTGTTGCGTCCGACGCCTTCACTGACCTGATTTATTTGGATTAGAGGCAGTTTGGGGAGAAGGAAAGGCAACATTAAGACCTAAAACTTGTCTGCTGAATCTAATATGAAGATAAACTGCCAAAAGTTGAAGTTGCTCGCCTCTTGAACCCTGATTTAGCCCCACATAGTGTAATCTGCATGTTCCAACATTCATTGAAGCTTTAGTTTCCTTATTTCACAGTAAAATAATTGTTATGAGTGCTACACAACTTCAGAGAGAGGAGGTCGGGATGAATTAATGTGACTAACAGCAGATTGCTGTTAATTTCATGTTTACACCTCGTTTTTGTACCCAAGCCTAACCAAACTCAACCACGGCGGGTCACAACACGACCATATGAAGCGTCTGAAGCAGTCATTTGTAGAGATTTTTGATAGATGCCGACAAGCTGTCGTCTCGCAATTTCGGCTTTCAGATCAGGAAAACACTCGTGTCCTTTTGGAAGACGATGACAAATGATTTAATTGGCTGTTCAGTTTGGAAGAGAATTTAAAGTCCCTTCAGTCTATTTGTGGACGCAAGGGGCAGATGAACTCCAAAACTCTTTGACAGACAAGTGGCTCTGATGGATGATGGCTCTTTGGCATCGGAATGGCCAGAAGATGCAGAGCGACTGGAGCATTCATCATGAGACGTGTTTGTGTCTGTGTGACGCGTTTAAATCAAATCTTTGTCTCTGCTGAGGAGACTATCAGAAGTTCACCAGCTGTGTCTGTCCACTGTTCAGTGCAGGTAGTGTACAGTCAGTTTGTCACAGCTGTTTGTTGCCACTAGAAACAAGGTTAATGAGAGTTGTGGACTGACAGATAATCGGAAAAATGCTGAATATCATATTGGATAATTCGTCTATCGAGCTGCAGATTTGGGTGAAAATATTCTGTGTGTCATTACAAGTAACGTCTTTCACATTATGCAGTTATTTAATTCAATGCAATATGAATTATTGATATAATGCAGTGTTTCAAAAGTTCTGTCGGTTTGAGTGTTATTTTGGGCCGAGCAGCCAGTCTACCATGTATCAGGAAGTTATATAATACAAAAAACATATAATAGAGAACATTGGCAAATGTCTTTTGTTTTATTCTTTACTGTTTTTATGCCAACACATCCGACCAGATCCATTTCAAATTCTGTCTTTTGGCGTTTCTACTGTGCTCCATCGTCTTGAGCCAGTCCACATCCCATGCAGCGCAGCTCTGCTCCAGCAATGTAAATCCAGGTCAGCTCAGTTTAGAGCTTAGCCCCCCTCACAAAGGCCAAGACGCAGGCATTACCACGCTCTCTTCGAACACAGGGAGCTCTAATGCAGACCTGAATGAAAGACTGAGACGGAGAGGGCTTAAATGAGAAGGAGGTGGAGGAGCAGGAAGAGTCTTGAGGAGGCGGGGGATGGCAGGATGGAGGCTTGTGTAAATTGTGGCAACATAAAGACTGGCACGGTGAAAAAAAGAAGAATCGGCCGTCGTCCATAGAATATGGTGGGAACTGTGCAACCAACAAACCGACTCCCACCACGTGAGAATGCTCTTTGTCTCTCTCTCTCGTGCACATGGATCCACACTGCTATCTGCATGCAGGCCTTGAGCAGCAGCAGAATGACACAAGTACCTGGGCAGAATACAAAAGCTCGGGGAGGAAGTGCGACAGCTTTAAATGCAGAGAAGGACTTCCTGCCTCTCTGCCTCCCAACAAACATACAAAACCCCTCACTCTTCCTCCGCTGGCACGTGGGTCCATCCATTCAACTCAGACAAGCTAACCATTGTGCTGAGGAGGAAAACCTGAGCCAGGGACGGACTACGACCAGTGGGAAGGTCTCCTAGCTGGTGTTATGTCAGAGGGCGGGAAAACATACCACTGTTGATTAACTTTAGCCGACAGCGTGAAGATTCTTGACTTTTGACTGACCGATGGTCGATGTTATTACTCTCTGTTTAATTGGATTCAGAAGTTCATATTTACTTATTGAAAGCTGCGGTGAGAGAAAATGCTCAGGTCATTAAGAGGTCCAGTGTTTGTAACTTAAATTTAGTTCAGCGTCCTGGAGTTGTGTTGCAAGGAAATGTTATTTCTTATTCATCACTTTCCCTCACCCTGCTTCACCTCCTTCTGCTCCTTTCTCATTGTTTGCAGACCACATACTAGTAGCATACAGTATGTAATGTATGCTCCGTATGTCCTGACAGTCTTCTTCCTGCCTCCCTTTGTTGGCACGATGCTCCGTTTCTCTGCTCATTACAGCGATCAGTGGAAAGATGTCTCGCCATTGGTTTGACTCTGGATCACATCACCTACATGCCCGAGCACGTGCTTGTGCGTCCTTGTGCACGAGACAAACAAAATGAGCTCCACAGTGCAAACACTTATTACCACTCTGTGTTATTCATTTACAGTACGTACATTTCTCGTCTTGTTCTTCTGTGCACTGCGGGAAATCACTGCAGAATTAGAATTAATTATGCTAAAAATTCATTCACTACACTTTATAGTATCCCAAAGTTTGATTCTGCTATATAAGGGTTAATATGTTGTAATCAGTGACTTTATCAGTTTTTTTATTTAATTATTTATACATCAGTGAGCTCAATAATGGGAAGGAATAAAAATTAATTGAGAAAAATGGACGTGAATTGATACATAGAGGATAAAAATTGGATGGATCGCTCCAGAAACTTACATCATTTTCCAAGCAATCATTTCATCACACAATGACTCTTTTAGTAAAATCACCTCTAAATAATTCAAATTACGTGATAGTTTTCAGTTCACATCCATGTTTATCAATCATGTGGTAATACTGTGTGATATATCTTCTAGGGTTCCAGTATTTTTGCTTTTGTTCTGTAACTTCCAGTAGAAACACACTTCAAGGCCTTTGGACTTCATTTCTGAACTTCATCATCTTTAAGTCAGGAAGGGCAAAAGTGCGAGTGACACCAGCGGAATAACAAGAGAGGACATATTTTCAACCGAGATAAAGCAAAAGTTACTAAAAACGAGAGAGCGCTATGATGAGACAGCTGGAGGATAAAGTGTTGTTGATGTTCGGCTGATTTTGGCTTGCTTCGTGTTTCGTACGTCAGTGTAGCTGCACTGAGAGTATCAGAAAGGTTAAAGTGACGACATGTTGTCAGCGCAGTGGAAATGACTTCATGAGTTTACTCTGCATCGCCTTTGTCGGTTAATGAAGCTAAAATAACAAAATGTGGCATCAAACCCAGCTGAGTGTTTATAGGCTGAGGCAGCTGTCAGTCAAAGAAACACGTCTGTGTTAACCAATTATTGTTATTATTGCATTTCTATGCATATTTGACCTTTTTTCTTTGTTGAACTCATATTTTTATTGTATTTTTAAATGTATTTATTATTTATAAATATCTTTATCACATTTTGCTCTTGCTTATCCTGCAGGCCAGGCTCCATTTCTTGTTGCCCGTTGTTGTGCAGGCCTGTTGTGCACTCTGTAATGCCATTTCTGGTTCTTAATCCCTCATTGGTTGCCCACTGTGTCGCCCTCCTCCTTGTTTTGCAGCCTCTCTTTGATAGTTGTCCCCCCCTGTGGCTGTTTTAAGTGTGCCCTCTTGTGGTTCCTCCCCGGGGGCACTTCAGCTGCAGGAGCAAAGAAAGCTACACAACCAAATCACAAAAATGCAGCCAGAGATGCAAACCACATCACCGGTCTTACCGTTTCCCCTTTCTTTCAAGTCTGCCGTCGTTATTGGTGAAGGCCACCTATCAAAATAGATGAGCTGCATACAGGAGACAGACAGGAAGAGGGAGAAGAGAGGGGTGACTCATATCCCTGTGATATGCCAAGTCTCACATTCACACGTTTACAGTACACACGCGCAAACAACCACACACACACACACACACACACACACACACACACACACACACACACACACACACACACACACACACACACACACACATCTACAGGCTCTGCTGTCCTGTCACTTTGTATTAATTCAGCTCATAGAGGGTCCAGCCAGAGAAGAGAGGGAGGAAGGGAAGGAGGCAGGGCAGTGTGGTTGAACAGTGAGTGGCAGTGGGAGAGAGGGAGATGAAGAAACTGCAGGAAGACGAGAAAACATTGAACTTTGTGTCGCCTTTGAACTCGCAGACGTCCTTTGTCCGTCCTCGTCCCATCACACATTGTTTAACATGGATCCCACGTGTTTGCTGCTGTGTTGATGCCAACACATGTCCGGACAGATGGAGAAAGAAAAAGAGACCAACAGAGACCGGACCTGACACACAAGCTCAGCTTCTTTCTTTTTTTTTGCTTTTATTTGACATTGCCCAAAATCACAACTTTGCCCCAAAGGGCTCCACAGTCTGTACGACACATGACACCTTCCAGCCTCAGGCCTTCGATTTAGAAAAAGAAAAAACTCTGCCAAGAAAATGGAATATAAAGGACAAGATGCTCTTATCTTAAGATAAAGATGACACTTGTTATTTGTCATAATTTTGCTTTAGTTAACAAGTTTCAAGAAAAGACCAAAGCCATCAACGTGTCAACACTTTTTGACTAAAAGAATATCTGATAAATTTATTCTAAGAAATTTTTCTCATCTTTCATTCAACATTCGACGAAACATTTTAATTCTCATATGATCATGCTTAGTTGATGCAGGATTATCTAGTTCTCTGAGCAAAGGCCTTTGAGGGTTCTTAAAAGTCTTAGTTTTAATTACAAAGGTCTTAAGCGCTGTCAGGAGATGTTCTAACTGCAAATGAGACGGGTGTGATGTCACACCTCCAGCAATAGCACTGTTAGCTGCTGTTAGCTACGGCATTGTCAATTTTTACTTAACTATAATTGATAATTTATATTATTAGGAACTTTTGATATATACAGCTACAAAGTGCTGACAAGAATGTCAATAAATTCAGGCACCTGAAGGTCTAATTGTCTGTTTTAGGGGAGACTATTAACAGAATGTGTCAGAAATATGTTTTTTTTATATAATCACCTGAAAATAAATTCCAAAGTCCGCTGTGTTGAACTGCTATGTCTCTACAGTGGCTACCATAGTTTATTCTGCACACTAGGAAGGAGAGGGTGTGGCGAGGGGGTTGCAAACAGCACTAGATGCCACTAAATCTTACACACTGGTCCTTTTAATCATAGGCCTGATTAGATTTCTGTCATTATTTGACCATGAGAAACATGTGATGTATTAAAAAAAAGGTCAAATATTTAATTGGTGAACGCTGCAGAAAGCTTGATAATAATGATAATAATCAGCCAGGTGGACGGCATATCACAGCGTTTGGATGCCCCCTGTAATTTGTCCTGCCGGAGGAAGCGACCTCTCTCTGCCCCACCTGACTTTCTGTTAGCTGTGCAGCTAGTTATCCAGCCTCTTCCGTCCACTCGGCTCAGGATGCTCCCCAATCAAAAATGAACTTCTGTCACCCAGAGCTTTGTGTTTGTTGAGGCGATTTTCTCCTTTAATCAGAGATGTAGTGGGTGGACAGATGAACTGGTGGGAAAATGGGACTAAAAGTAGCGGAGTGATGAAGATTAAATGGCCGAGTGGGTCTGTTTTAGACTCCGAACAGCCGGGCTCCACCTCTCCGTCTCACATTAATTTTGCACACTAAATCTCTGTCAGGATAGCAGCCTCAGTCTGGAGCCTAAATTAGCAGCAGCACCATCAAAGAGGAAGGCCAGAGGATGATTAATATTTTTCTCCTGATGGAGATAAGAGCCCAGCTGGGGTGAGTAGGTCTATATGTGAGGTAATGGATGGTCTTTAGAAATAGACCAGAGGGTCAGCGGAGAGGGGGGAATGTTACGTGGTTGTCCAGTGCAAAATTAATCACTGACTGTGAATTTAGTCTACCACAAGTTATATAAGTAAGATAGTTTGGATTTGATTTGCTCGAGACTTCAGCACTCAAAGCTTTGAGAAATGACTTTTGGAAAGACTGCAGCAGCAGTGGATCTTGGCAGAAACAGAGTCCTGGTCTGTCAGGGTACTTAAAAGACCTCAGTGTGGACTGTTTTCACAAAGACTGTTGCAGGGACTGGGAAAAACATCAGAGTAACGGGAAATAGAGCCTTGTTCCCAGATGGACAGGCGAGCATGTACAGAGCAGACGGCGGCTGTAGTAACATGATTATAAAACAGAGACAGAATAAAAATATACTGTGACGAAAATTAGAGCTGAAATACTTAAATTCATCTGTAGCAGTTTTGATATTAGATTACAGTTAAATCAAGCTAAAATTGCAAACACTCACAAAGCAATTTGAAACCTGCATACATGTCTGCTTTTTTTTTTGCCACTTAGTTGTAAAAACAACATTGACATTGCGAACGTGTTAGCAAACAGTTGTGTATTTACACACCCGGGCGGACACAGACAAACATTCATTTGTTTCCACCTGATGAACCAAAGTCCAATATTTATTCTCCTTTTGCTCCTTTTCCACATTTCTGTCAGCAGCACATCGAGCTGTAACCTGCCAAACCTTTGTGCACCCACTGAGCTGCTCGTCTGTGCAGGGTACATGAAGCCTCACCGAGGACTGAAACTAAATGACATCCACGCTGCAGTCAGATTGCTTGTGGGTGTTTTTTTTAATGCAGATTTGCAGGTTTAAAATTCGACAGAATAGAATAAGATGCGATGTAGCTCTCGGGGGTATGAAGAAGTAAAAATCACCTGTTGAGTTTAAAATTCATTTTTCATTCTAGCTCTGTTTTGGTCTCCACCAGATATCTGGCTCTTTAGCTGCTATATTCTCCACCAGCTCGTCTCTAACTGTGTCTGTCCGGTAGTGTTCAGTCGGTTTATCAGAGCTGCTTCAATGAAACCGGCTGGAAATTAGTTTGATTTGAGGAGAAAGGGGAACCAGTAGAGCGCTATGTTAATGCTTCAGCATACCAAGACGTTTTGGACAATGCCATGCTTCCAACAAACAGTTTGTGGAAGGCCCTTTTTGTGTTCCAGCACGACTGTGCCCCAGCGCACAAAGAAAATGTCTATAAAGACATGGACACAGCCCTGACCTCAACCCCCATCGAGCACCTTTGGGATGAACCGAAACTGGAGATTGGCAGCCAGGCCTTCTCGTCCAACATCAGTGCCTGACCTCATAAATGCTCTACAGAATGAGTGATGGGCACAAATTCCCACAGAAACAAACAAAATCTTGTGAAAAGACTTCCAATAAGAGTGGAAGCTGTTATAGCTACAAAAGGAGGACCAACTTCATATTAAATTATTTGAATACAATGTCCCTGTTGGTATAATCGCCAGGTGTCCAAATACTTTTGTCCATATAGTGTAGATCATCTGTTAAATCTGTTACGGACATAGAAAATACTCAAGTACCAAGTTTTGAGCTTAAAAATTTAAAACAATGAGCTGAAAGATGCTAAAAGAACTCTGTACACCTAAAACTGTGATCATTCTTATCGAGGTACATCTTTCATTTGATCCAGTTACATTTCAATTAGTGCAGCTACAAATGTAAATGTAAGTTAAAAAGATAAAAAAAAAAATTTTGAGCACATTAAGCCGGACTCAGTAAGTCCTTTTAGTGAACTGACCCATTAAAACACAACAGCAGTGGCGCTTCTCTAAACACTCCCTGTATCAGTGGAGCGACACTGCACTAATAGCTACACGTGTTTGTTAAAGTCTGCAGCTTTTAGCTTAAAGGCACGGTTTAAAAGCAAGTGTGACCCGTAAACAGAGGGCCAGCGTCAGCCAGGGCGACAGCCACTGCGCTCCCATCGATCATGGCATTTCCATTTGGCAGTTAGCATGGATCTGTGGAGACCCATACACACGACCTCTGGACCCCGATCAATAACCGGTTTAGAGATCAAACTGTATTTATACGGCACTTTTATGAACTTAAGAAGAAGTTAAATGAAGTGTGCAGCACACACTATAAAAGGCATAAAATCAGAGTGAGAAACTGAGAAAACAAACGTGTTTTCACAGATTTGCACAGATTTGACTTGTCTGAGATCGTGCAGGAGGATTTCAGCTTAAACAAAACAGCAGCGAGAGGACAGAAAGCGACATAGTAAAAGTCGTTCTAATGCTAGAAGAGTGTGATAACCTCTTCCACTCCATGCCTCTCTATAATAAACCGTTTTCAGGGCAGGAGATCATCAGGGTGGGACAGAGAGGTTAGCAGTGTATGCCACACAGAGGTGGTATACAAATCACTGTCTGCCTGGCTTTACAAACTGTGCATCATTCAACACCTTCTGTCCTTAGACCCCCCAAAATCTGACCATAAATCTGTCATGAACACTGTGTTTTATTTAGGCACCTATTCAAATATTGAAAGTTTAAAAGCACATGAGGGCTAAGAACATTTAACTCGCCATTTTCATGCTCTGTTAAGTCCTGCAAGCTTTTTTGGGGGTTGCTGTGTCCTGTCTCACTCGTGACGCTCTAAAACTGATAGAAAGATTCTAAAATCGCTCCAAAGTACAACATTAAGACGACCGACACTTCAGGGAACACCTTAGAAAAAACCTTTTGAGTTTGGCGATTGGGTGGTGAGAAATTCTCTTCTGGAAACTGTTTAGAAACCCCCTTAGTGTCCTTTGAACACCCCGGGTCTCTAATTTGTGGTTGTACAGTTTAATGAGGCTGTTATTATCCTCGAGGTCACAATAGGTCATTTTATACAGTGAGTCCAGTTTCAGAAAATGCTCTTATTACAATGAAATGCCCACTATGGGGACTAAAATCACCACACATGAGTCTCAGCTTTCTAATTTCTGCAGTCCCAACTCTGTTCAGAGGACGCAGAGTTTTCAGAGATACAGCGTCTGATAGACAGTAATGTCAGGAGTGGAAGAGGTTAACAAGCTTCAGAGTCCGTGTGTTTGTCTGCTGCTGGAATCTCGTTAGAGCACCATGGAGATGTGAATCACCGGTCAGGCAGGTCAAGACGAGATTGATTGTGGATCTCCATCACAGTAACAAAGGCAAAGAGGTGAGAAACCCTGTAGGCCGCATCGGGTTTCTTATGTTGTGCCGATGCGGCCCTGGCTGCGGTGAAGAGTGTTGAATCCTAATCTGTGCAGTGTGTGAGAAACATGCGCTTAGACTGCCGCCGCAGAATAGATGCTGTCGGACAGGACGGTTTACGGTGAGACAGGAGTAAAGAGCTCAGTGTCTCACAGACAGACAATAATCTGACAGCTGTACCGACCACAGGCTGTCTCACATGCCGCCATCTCTGATGTGACAAGCAGCACACCTGAGCTTTCGTGCACTCTGTGTACGTGGCTGTGTGCGCATGCACACATGTATGTCTGTCCGCCTGTACTCGTGTGTGTAAGTGTGTGGTTGTATCGTCGTATATCTGAAAGCGCTCTCGGCACATCGAGGCATGAAGTCCATTACTGTCAGCAGCACATTGAGCTGTAACCTGCCAAACCCTCGTGGCCCCCACTGAGTCTCCTCGTCTGTGCAGGGTACATGAAGCCTGTCTGAGGAGTGAGACAAAATGACACCCCCACACACACACTGCAGTCTATTTCTTGTGCTAGAGTATGAAGTGAAATGAGATCTCTGAGTATGAAGACAGTAAAAATATGACAAAGTAAAATAACAGTATCTTCATCTAATTTAAATACTGCTGTACTGATTTCCTTACAGACTGAACTGAACATTACCTCACTGGAGACTGCTCCAGTATTAAAATGACTCAAAGACACAGTTCATAACACGTTATCTCTTCATGAAGCACACGAGGAGTCGCCGCAGCCTGCTGCAGCATATCGAGAGCTTTCATTTGATTGTTTTTGAAAATCATTCTGATGCTTTGCCTTTTATGTGTATATATAAAAAAAACAGCGTAGTTCTGCGTTGTAATTAGGGCGACTGTGGCTCAGGAGGTGGAGCGGGGCATCCACAAGCTGAACTCGAAATCCCGACGGTTGGAGTAAAACTACCATGAGTGTGTGAGCGGTTTAATGCGAGACAAAACTCTGAAGCTTTTCTGATGAAGATGCAGTACCAGTTTAAATACTAGGTACTCAATTTTGCGGTACGTAATACTTCAGTATCTGTCAGTTGTCATTACAATACATATTTCCGGCAGTGGTGATCTTTACTTTTCAGATTAGAGGAGAGCTTGCACATCTACAGGAGGAGCTCGACTCAGCTGGCGTCTTCTCAGGTGCTTTGTCAAGTCTGAGACAATAACCACTGAATATTTCATCAAGGTTGTCTCAACCCGAGCTTGTAGACTTTAAATTTATGACAGATAACCGGTGTTACAAATTGGGGCCACGGCATTTAAAAGATGTGGGTATTTACCGTGAACGTAGGATTCAACCAGCTTGGAGCTTGGATATTCTGACCTCTGCTACTTCGATTGAATTTAACAAGCAGAAGTGCAATGTGCAAAACCTTTACATACAATACATACACTGATAGTTAGCACTAAACACAAAGTACAGCTTTAGTGCCACGTTGACCTGCTGGCAGCACTGAAGCTGCAGCTCTGTGGACAGCTGTACCAAATTTAACGTCACCCACCAACAGTTGTTTAGTCATTCCTATCTGCACTAAAGTGTTGGACCCCCCAGCCAGTTCATTTACAGCTGGTGCTTACGTAAAATATCCGTCCACTTCCAGTAAGTTAAGTGTCGACCAGCCGATGGTCTCCTGTGTCACGTCTTTACAGTATGTGAGGTGAATCATACCTGCAGTCCTGCTGGCTTGACTTCCAGTCACGAGACAGAGTCGGGGTCTCAGCCCGCGTGTGAGAGATTTATTGATTGAACTCACACCAACGGCGCTTTAATCTCACATCGACTTCTCATTAGAGAACGCAGCAGCTGTCAAAGAGTTGCATACATTAGAATAAGACCTGGAACTGCTTTTGAAGTAACCTCAGCATATCTGTCTGCTGATGTATGAAAATGCACTGGATATAAATATTGCACCATTGTTGGCCCGTCTGTGGAGCACTTTCTTTTGTAACTCGATTTTCATGTTGAGGGACAGTAAACAGCAGCTGCAGATTTTTAAAAAGTGTGGCTAAAATAATGCATGTTGACAGTTCCTGTATTTGCCTAAACCCCCCACAAGCAAAGACTTTTTGGGGGATTAAATATTGTGCCTGGTCCCTGGAGTATCTCCAGAGCTAAGTCCTCGAGGAAAGGTCCTTGTTTCCTTACTCATCATCATCATTGTTACTTGGACTTCTCCACGTGAAGCAGTGCAACTGAGAGAAAACCTGGAGGCCTGATCCTTCATCTCTGGCTGCAGACAAAGGGCCGTTCACTAAAGCTGCTCCCCTTTCATCTCGTGATACAGAACCTCGTACTTTGAATTTGAAAGCCTTCATGACTCATCGTCTGCAGCGAGGAGAACGCAGCATGTGCTTTTGATCTCGGCGTTACGAAAGAAGACGTGAACATCAACAGGAACATCCATGAGTGAAATGATAGAAAACATAACCTCAGATGATTGACTTCATTCTCACACACGCACACTGAGGCTTTGTTTGCTGTAACAAGGAGATAACAGGGTCGGTTCTGATTACATGCAGACACTGACTCCTCCTAACCAGTCTGCACCCTGTAGCTCAGAGTCTGTCACTGTTTTCAGACAGAGACAAATTAATTTCAGCCTTTATTGCTTGTGAGGGAGCTCCTCCTGCTGGCAGAGACCTGTAACTACAAACTGTGACCCTTCATTGGCCTCTACAGAACATGACAAAGTGTCTCTCTCATGAACATGTTCCAAATTTGACTCGCTTTTATCCATCTTAAAGCTCTTTTATCCATTTTAAACCTCTTATCTTTAGAGAATTAGAGAACATGAGACGCAGTCACGGCCGATCGATCAGTGAAAACAAACAGACACGGGTTTCTTCGGTTTCTTCCCACACGCCGTCACTCTGGTTAACAGTCAACACGCGGTGTCAGGAACACTGATCCTGTGATTCAAACGTCCACCTGTAAATGATTTCAATCCAGTAAACATCAACACTCGTACGCAATCTGCTCATGCTGTTCATACTCTGTATTCTGTCACGTCCACCTACTTCATGTTCATAAAGCAACCTGCAAAATAAGTCATATTTATTTAAGCATCCTTTATTCTTTGGAGTCGTATTCCTTGTGTGTGTACATATAGCAATGAGGAATAAATAGTTCTAGGCGGTGTCCTGATAAGAGCAGGGAGAAAAGGCCGTTATCCAGGTGGTTAGAGAGAGTCTCCTATCCTTGTTTTTGCATTGTCCTTTATATCTTGCATCAGCTGTACGTTCAGCTGAAAAAGCCACTCTTTTTTTGTGGCTGCCCCTGCAGGAGGAGAAAGTCCTCACTATTTGAAGGAAAATTAGATGAAACAATCTGTGTCAAGTGTCCAGGTCCGGGCCCTCGGAGACACCAAGCTGTTGTCCTTTAGCGTGGATACCAAAATGAAAAGAAAAGACATTGATTGTTGTCACTTAAAGGTAACAAGCCGCCTTGGCTCAGCACTTTTCATCCTCGTCTCTCGCTGTTCTGAGTCATGGAGCAGATTACAGTGGGAACACATCAGACTGCTTACAGTGTGGAAATAGAAACTGCCTTGGCCTCGCGCCACTGGTTTCCAGTCAAGTCCAGGATTGATTTTAAGATCCTATTGATTACTCTCAAGACTCGCTATGAACTTCCACGCAGTTATATTACTAAGCTTTTAACCCTGCATGAGTCTGAGTGCAGTCCAACTCTGTGTTAATGTCTGTGAAGTGTTTAAACATTTATTTATACTCGACCCTCATTCACACTGAGACAGAGAACAACAGTACCACAGTTAGCTCATAGAAAGCCATCACACCTCTCTGATCAGGGAAAATAAATGAAAGATGGATAAATTAAAATAATTACAGTGGTTTAAAAAAAGCCCAAAGAGTTAAGATAGATGATTTTAAGGATCGATTAAAAGAATTTGCATGTAAAATAAACTAATAATTAAAGTAAGATGTATGGATTTTATTCCAGATCACTTTTTAAAATCTAAATATTATATTTTACTTACTTACATGATCATAATGTTTGTCCAGGTTTATAAATAAATACAGGTTGTAACTAACTAAAGAATTCAGAGTAAAGTGCATTATCCGTGTAGTTTGTTTTGCTGGTAAATAAAATAAAATAATTTCTGCTGTTGTCAAGCAGAATTTATTAAATAAGTTTTATATAAAAAGGACAGTTATAAAAAAATGAGAATAAAATGATCAACTTTGAGATTAAAGTTTTTTTTGATGAGAACAAATCTGAGTCTCCAACATCTGAATCTCGCGGCGCTTCAATCTCATTGGCTAAAACCACGAGGCTGACGCGCAACAGCGAGCCGGGATTGGCTGATTGTGTGGAGGAGCCAAGGTGCGTCAAGGTACGGAGACTACAACCGGAAGTTTTTGAAGACTTCAAAATAAAGTAAAGACATGCAGTGATTCAGTGGAGATTATCAAAGTTTTCCAACTTTTTCACACTGTAACATTTTATCCCTATATTAAATGAATGTGCATTTAACAGAGAACACTTGAGTTTAAACACTGACAGCGTCACCAAATGATTTATTTATATTAATTACTAACTGCATTTGCACAAAATGTCTCACAGGACAACAAAGCCAGCAAGTCTGTATGAAGTATTAAATAATGTAACAGTTAACTTTTGTTAGTGTCTGTTTATCATAACAAAACAAATATTTTCAGCCTCTAACACTGAAATGTTTTTAGTAGAATTGAAAGTTTACAGATTAAGTTCTACGTCCTTCTCTTTCCATGTCTTCTCGTTGGTGTGCAGATTGTATTTCAGCTCGTGCACGTGCAGAATATTTCCTCTAATTTCTAGGTAAATACAGGCGAGTGCATGTTTGCAAAATAATTTTCTACCTTGGCAGGCAAGAAAGTTAAAGTCTGTCTGGTTTGATTTGGTTTTGGTCTTTGAAATATTTTAAATTTATAAACTATGCAGACTAAGGATTAATAATGAATCATTTTTAATCCAGTTCATGTTACATATATTGCAAAGTGAGAGTAAAGCTTGGTTGTAGTTCTTTAGAGGTGGGTGGGTGCTTTTATTTTGTAGGATGCGGTCGGATGCGCGTCTGTCCCCGTGGCTGCCTTGTCAGTAGTGGACACCCTGCAGACCAGTTGAAACCCCCCTCCACCCTCCACCCTCCACCAGAGCAGCACAGGGCGAGAAGGTCCAGCCCTGCAGTCCAGCTCGAACATGGCGGGCTTTGGAGGCGAGGTGATGTATTCATGGTCCGTACCCGGATCCGGATCAACCAGCGACTCTTTAGCGGCTGCAGCGCCCGAGCAGCAGAAAGCGATGAAGAAGAGGAGGAGAGCTTTCTGCCTGACCGGGATGAAGTCCCGCAACAGACCGCAGCAGCAGCAGCGTCCGCCCGCCGCGCACAACAACAACATGCCGTTCATGATCCACTGCCAGATCGGCAAGGAGATCAAGCACATCTGCAGCAACTGCCGGGGAGCAGAACCGCTGGACGGTGAGACGACCCGGTCCAGGTTACTACTACAGGGACGGGGAGGAGGGAGGAGGAGGAGGAGGAGGAGGAGGTGCTGTTTGTACTCCTCCGCTTTTAAATGATTATTGTCATCTGTCGGTGACCGCTCCCTGCCTGCCGGGGCCAATCAGCAGCACCGGAGCAGATCTCAGATCAGCTGTTTGCTTTTTTTTTTATTTTAAGTGACCTTTAAAGAACAAATTAATTAATGTATTAATGAAGTGTGTGTGTGTGTGTGTGTGTGTGTGTGTGTGTGTGTGTGTGTGTGTCTGCTCCACATTATCATCCTCACAGCATCATGTGGCTGATTAGAGATGATTTAATTCAGGAGTGTATGGAGGCACAATCGTGCAGAGTTTTAATAAATTCTTAGTCAGAGATCAGATGAATTACAGATCATCCGCCCAGATAATCAATAAATAACAACCGGTCGATTTAAACGACTTCAGCTGATGATTGTTTCCATTGTGCTTTAATCACGCTCTGTTTTTAAATCAGTATATTATGTGTTTAGTCTATAAGGTGACGTCTTTAAATGATAGGAAACAGAGAGAGGCTGCAACAGAGAAGGACAATTTGTCGTTGATTTAATTAGGAAATCTCCCTCGAGCATCATCGTCCATCCACACGGTCGCTCAGATGATTAAAAAGGTTAAAGAAAGAATGAAAATATGAACAGCTAATATCACTGACTAGTCCAGCAGCAGTCAGCCCAGCTCGGCGTCTGTCTGTCCGCCTTTTATTTCACCAGCCACTAAAAGTCAGTCCCAGATTTACTCTTGCTCTCACTCTCTGCTTTGCTTCCTTCCTCGTCTTCTACAGTATTTTCGTTGTTGTTTTATTGTTAATGTTGCTTTAATCAGGACTGCAACTGATGGTTATTTGTTTAAACATGTTGTCTTTAAAATGTCAGGATAGTGTGCGAATGACCAGAGCCAAAAACAACGTCTTCAGATTGCTTAAATGTTTCAAAACTCAAAGATTTTTTAGAATAATCCTGATTTAAAAAAACACATCTGAGAACTGAAACCAGCAGATTTCTGCTTTAGTTGATTAATTAAATTGGAAAATGTATCAAAGTGGCCCAGCACAGATCAATACAGACATGCAGAAGATTGATGACTGGTCAAAGCCAAACATGTTTCTGAAGCAGAGATTGTTTTCAGCGGGGCTCATTCCCAATAACAAGACAATAAATCCAAAAACATGAATGGACCTGGGACCTGAATGAGTCAGCTAATGGAGTGAGAGCTTCGAGCATCTCGTTCGGCTGCTTCGAGTTGTTTTTTTTTAGCTTGCTGTCGAGTGAGTCAGTGTAAGTAAACAGACCCCCAGACTCCGACTGAAAGAATGTCGCCCTGTGGTGTTAGTCTGAGCCCCACTGACTCACTGCTGCTCCCACTTCACCGCCGAGGGGAGTCAGACAACACCAACAGGGACCGGACACCTATAATCTTGTTTACCTGGGGGGAAAAGATGAGTCAAGAGGGGAAGGCATCAAAACTGTGAGGCTCCAGCTGGAATCCACTCATGCAACATGATTTGAGAGTTTTAGAGCCGCACGGTTGCACAACAGCCCCGAGAAGACAAATATTTATGATGTTTTAGATGTTTTTCGCGCTGAGAAACTCTGGGGAGCTTTTCTGTGAGCTCTCCGATATTCACACCAGGCTGCTGTGACTAACGTCGTCCACTGAGCAGATCTGCCACAGGGGGAAACGTTCGCGGAGGGGAGGCGGAGGGGGAGCTGGATGTTGTTGCTGAAGGGCCTCTCGATGGTGGCTGCTGAGCTGGTACAGATTCGAGCTGACATCCCTCTTGTAACACGGCCACAACAAAGGCTGACGTCTCCTCCTCTCTGCAGCTGCTTCACATTTATTTGTTTTGTTTTGTTTTAACCACTGATGGACTTTCTTTTCTTTTTTTTAAGCTTACTTGTGGTCATCATTTCCTCGGCAATCGTTGGTTCATCCTGCCCGATAGGATTCATTTCAAATCAGCAAGAATGAGAATAAACCGATCAGCCACAGCTTTGTTTGCAGGATGTCTCAGAAACTACGTAACAGATTTTTAACTGTTCAAAGAAAACGTGATTAGAGTAAATAGTGCGACCATTTCTTTTTTTTACCCAAACAGATGGCACAATGGTGCGGTGGTTGGCACTGTTGCCTCACAGCAAGGAGCTTCTGCGTTCAATCTTGCCATCCATTGTGTGATGACGTTGAGTTCACTCTCCGTGTTGCTACTCCAGGTCAGCTGTTATCTCATCGGTTGGCACCCGATGTCAAAGTTGAAATGACTTGAACTTTAAGTGCAGTGCTCGGCGGCCCTGCCACTGGAAGCACTTCACCTGGTTGGTAAAAAAATTAGATCACCTCGAACACTAAGTGTCGGTAGATGGAGAGAGAGTCTGTAACCGGAGTGGTTACCACAAAGTGAGAGTGGACAATCAACACTGATGTATCACAACACCTCACCTGGCTTCTTCCTGTCCAAAGATGACATTAAATCTATTTGTGATATCGTGATATATCGTTTTTTACTGTTATATCACGATATCATGAATGTAACCTATTGGAAAAATGAATCGTTTGTATCGTGAATTTGATAATTGTGGAGTGAAAATCTGATATCGTGACAGCCCTAGACGACACACAGGTTAAATGAATTTAAGCTGCCTGTGTCCGCCCTGTGATTGACTGATGACCCGTCCACAGTGTAACTCTCCGACCTCCAGTGTGAGGTGGGATCGCCTCCAGATCCCTGCGACCCTGCAGAGGATACCTGGGTGTAACTGATGGATGGTTAGACGGCTGATGGAAGTTTTTCATCCCATAGATTTCATCAGATGCTCCTAAAATTTGGTGCTAAACGTATTTGAGTAAGTCTGGTTTTTGCTTGGGTGCCGTATTCTTGTAGAGCGGTGACTTATTTGACTTGACGTCTTGCAGTCGCAGCTGAATCAGGACATTTTCGTCATTATTTGACGACTGACTCATGACAATTTATCGTACAGTTTCCACTTTATTCAGTCACAAATCTGTTCGTACAGGTTTCACATGAAAAGCTCTCTACACTTGTGCATCAGTGGTGCTTGTGTGTTAACGTCCACTACCTCCTGCTAAAATGTTGCTTTCCTTGTCCCATCCATCACCCCTGACTCCAGCCTCATGCCCTCGGTCTGCACAGTCCGTCTCGTGGAGCAGGACGTTGTGCAGAAGGAGGAAAAGGTGTGATTTCAAATGAAAAACCGGCACCCGCTGTGTAGAACAGCCTCCGGCATGTGAACGGCAGTTCAGGGTGAATGTGTAAAGTGGGGGAGGGAAAGACTCGACCTAAAACATTGAGATATTTAAAAAAAAGGAGAGCTGTGTCGTGGATATTTGCTGTAGTGTCTCCATTGAATTCCCCTCCGTCAGATCTGTGCTGACGTTTTTGTCTTTGACTGTATCTCCGCTCTCTCCACCTCCTAACTGTGTCTAACTGTGATTAACTGAGATCCAAATAAGCTTTTCCCTTACTTGATTATGCACAGCCTCCTGGGAGAATGTGTCCCTTGACATTTGAATCACCGACAAGTGGATTTAAGCAGCCCAGCATTTCCACTAAATATGCAACGTGATAATTGAATGTTTACTTTCTACCTGTCATCCAAAGCAGCGTGTTATTCAGCCCTAAAAGTCCTGAGCTTGCCTCCATTTAGCAAGTCAACATTGGTATTATCTCATCACTAAGCTTAGATTTGAGTGTCGCTGTTATTAAAGGGTGTGTGACAAGTGAAATTTATAGCTGCTACATTGATTTCTTGTGAGAAATGAGGAGTCGGTGGTTTGTAGGACGTCTTACCCGACCTCCAGCAGTGCTCGTGTTTTAATTCTTCTGTTACGCCATAGGTAAAATACATTTATCCTTCTTCGTGACCTTGTTGTTGTTGTTGCTTTCCAGCTGAGGAAGTGGAGAGGCTGGCAGCGATGCGCTCCGATTCGCTGGTTCCAGGCACGCACACGCCTCCCATTCGGCGGCGCAGCAAGTTCGCCAACCTGGGACGTCTGTTCAAACCCTGGAAGTGGAGGAAGAAGAAGAGTGAAAAGTTCAAGCAGACCTCTGCCGGTGAGAAAACGCTGTAAACACACACACAACATTTACATTATCACCCTCTATAGTTCCCCACCTCTCCTCCCTGCGGTAATCTGCTTCACTCACACTCCCACGGAAGATAAATGTCTCCCCGTTGCACCTAGCAACAGTAGCATTGATAAATGGGTGGAGGTTCTGCGCCGCAGAGCAGGGGGTGATATAAAGGCTGCAGCACAGATCTACTAATATATATGATTATGGTTATGAAAGACCGCTGGAGGCTTCGGGTCAGCCGCTCCTGCTGCTGCTTCATCAGCGAGACCATCATTACTGCTGCGCCTGGTTCTTACTGGGAGGTCTGGTTTAACATGTTATTGTGCCTCTTATGGATTATTATGCTTGAGGTGTAATATGAAACATTTACAGGTTACAAAATATACATACATATATATATTGTTGAGGTGTGTACTTAAACTATCCCAAATGTTTCCAACAAACCCAGAGAAATCCGGAATTTTATTCAAGGTCATGGTTTGTTTGATTTGGCTCGAGTCGCCTACAAGAGAAACCACTGACCGTGAAAGGAACGGTGAGCTTATGCGAGACGCCACCCACAGGTTTCTGAAGAGCATCGTGTTGGCAGTCCTGCCTCTTCCACCACCCGGCTAATATGAAAGTCGATGGACCTGAGGCGAGCTGAATGGAGCCTGGTTGCTCAAACAAGCCATCTGTCAATCAAAGCGTTCACGCTCTTAATCCTGCATAACTTTAGGCCTTAATATAATGTGAACAGGTGAGTTGTATATAAATTCCCCTTTAGTACAGTTGTCATGAACGGGGAAATTAGCTAGAGAGACCAAAACTGTTTTTTGTACCAGGCTGTAAACATGTTTATTTCTGCTGTGAAACATGGGGACTTATGGAGACTGACTCACTTCTTCCCCAACACAGCAGCTGTGAAAGAGTTGATTATGAAAATTCACCACAGCAACAAATTAGCTTTAAATGGTGACTGTCTGCATGCCACAGCGTGCTCCGTGCCACGTTAGCTCCACTATCTGAGGGAAATGCGGATGTTGGTACATATGTCTGCAATATGCACTCGGCCGCAAGCTGCGAAATGGAGGAAAGCGTTTGAATCGGACGGAGAAATGGAAGCTGTTGTTGTTTCTCAGCTGGCTGAGTCTTTCTACATCCTGTTCTCAGTGAGAAACACAAACACGCAGCAGAGGGGTGAAGAGAGGCTTCCTACAGACAAGCTGTTCTCCCAGCTGTCACAGCAGGAGTCTGAAACCTGCTTCCTCTCTGTATGCAAATCAAACACGTATACATTTAACAGCACACACACACACACACACACACACACACACACACACACACACACACACACACACACACACACACACACACACACAGGTAGATACGTGTCTTTAGCAGCATGTGTGAGTGCTGGACCGCTGCCATCTTTCAGTCCAGGTGAATTAAATTCTGTGTGCGTTCATGCACCTGACGATTGATTACGTGCGATATCGATTAATTTGCTGATTATTTACTATATTAATAAAATGACAGAAAATAGTGAAAAATGTCCCAAAACCCAAAGATTCAATTTAAAAAGAGATAAAAACAGTAGAAAAGGAGAAAGTTTCCATATTTAATCTTCGTATTTCAGAGGCTGAAAACTGAGAAAAATCAAAGTTTTTTTTTTCATTTTTAACGTATTTGTTTTTATTCTACTGATCAACTGATTGATAGTTGGTTAATTGTTGCATTTCTAGTTCAACAGAGATAATTATGTCTAAATTAATTAATGTATGTCTTACAGGGCTAAACATGTTTTCTTTTTTTTTCTTGTCTGTTTATATGACTCAGCTTTTTTGTTGGTTATTTAGCCACATTTTAAAGGTCCTGTGTTCTAGATTTAGTGCCATCTAGTGGTGAGGTTGCAGATTAGAACCAACTGAATACCAGCCAGAAGCCGTGTTTTCATAAGCAACTCTAAATAGATAGATTAATTGTGTGATTCATTATGGATAGAAACACTTTTTTGTCGAATGGGTTGTTAATGAAACACAATCAGTGTGAAACATGTTGGACCTGCTCCCTCTGTAGATATAAACGGTTCCTTCTAAGGTAAAAAAAAAAACATAATTCTTTTTTTTAGGTGATGTTACACTACTGAAAACAGCTATGTATATTAAATTCAATGTCCATATTCTCTAAGCAGATCGTCCTAAATGTTTTACTTCATGTTGATAACTTGCTGTACTGTTACCATCCTGAGGACACCGGTTCTGTCTTACTGGACCATAAAATATAAAAATGGTTTGCAGCGCAGCTCAGTCTCGGCAGCAGCACACAGTTCTGGTTGTTTACGTGCTGATCGGACATTTCTTCCCTGCTCGTTGAGTCAGAGTTACAGGAACACAAGAACTGAACTCCCTGATGTTTTTTTTCCACGATGCGTCATATTGTTTTTAACCTCGGGTCTTTAAGTAATTGGCTTATTTTGTTATCATCCCTTGTTTTTGTCCTGCATCCAACTAGTTAAATGAAAAATCCTCCAGGCATGGTGTTAAATGTCTCAAGAGGAGAGATGAGAGGAAAGTGATTCCTGGCAATTAAAATACTTAAAGGCAGAGAAACTTGACTCGACCTTATTCAGGGGTGTCAGATACATTTTAGTGTATGGACCACATTCAGCACAAAATGAGTTGGACCAACAAATTATTGCATAATCACAAACTCCAAAAATGTTCCCTTTGCTTCTTTGAGCGTAAAGAAGTACGTCCTGAAAACATTCACGATTAATGAACCGACCCTTAAAAAACAGCCATGACAGCCTGAATCTAAAGTAAGAAAAACAAGTGTGATTTCCACAATACGTCTCTGTCTCTGTCTAATCCACGTTAATCATGAAAACGTTCATAATGAAACATCCACGCATGTTCAGCATCTTTAGATATGAGGTCAAATATTCTGGTCAGGAAGCAGCATTTTACATGAAATCAGCTGCTCACAGTTTAACTTCCACTGGTGTGTGTCTGAACTCCCGCGTGACAGTCAAAGTCTCCTCAGTGCTGTGAACGAGGCTTGTAGCTTTATTCAGAGCGGCTTTGATGCCGGTGCTGTTTCTTTAGCTTCCTCTCTCAACTCTCATCGCTCGTCTCCCGGCTGCGAATACAAACTGACTGCTGTTTCCACAAACCTGCCAAACCGTTCATCCGTCTTTTCTGTTCTCAGTCCTTGATGGATCCGATCGTGACGTCAAATACCATTTTCCTCAAGCTCTTAAAGGTGCTGCCTTCACATTCACCTCTGTGAATAAGAAGGAACAGGTCCATTTTTCCTGACGCTTTTCTCCTCCTGACAAAGACATTTTCCATCAGCAGCTTTTGCATGAACAGCAGCTGATGTCTACCAGTGTTGCAGGCTGTGCATTTGATGATATGAACAATATGATGTGAAATCACTGAAATAAGAAGTTCTTAACGTGCAGAGAAAACTACAGGGAGCTGAATAATGTGATTTTTTTTTTTTTTTTTTTTTTGTCCAGGGAACAGCTCGCTGATAATAAAGCCTGTGAATCTTATTGTGTAGCAACAACGTCCAAGTCCAAACATAACATCTGCTGCGGCTGACACATTCCTCGACACTAATAAATATTCTGCACATCCAGTTGTTGTTTGTTTGACGTCACGTCTTTCTCTGCTCCCTCAGTGTTGGAGAGGAAAATGTCCACTCGCCAGAGCAGAGAGGAGCTCATCAAGAAGGGAGTCCTGAAGGAGGTTTATGAGAAAGGTGAGGATAACATGGAAATGCCGAAGCCTTTTAAACGAGCAGTTGCAGATGTGGAAGTTTACTCGCTTTTCTCTGTCTCACATGTCCTCGCTCTCCTGTCCGTAAAGACGGAGCTTGCTCGGCTGTACGGGAGGAGGTGAAGATGGAGAACGGGCGTTCTCCGGTGCTCGGCTCCGGCCTGTCAGAGCCTGAAGGTACTGAGCTGATGGAAGGAGCAGCTGCAGCTGTAGGTAGGCAGCAGAGGCTCGACACCATCGTAGCATCAGCTCTCACCTCTCTTCTGTACCGTCTGACTGTGCATGTCTTTGACTCTTCTTTTCAGGCTCTCTGGAGTTTCAGATGTCGAGCGAGGGGGCGTGTCAACAGGACCACGCCCAAAAATCCATCCAGGCTCCGCCCACAAAGAAGTCCAGTGTCTATCCGGGTGACGGTGCTGAATCGCCGCTCTTCAGACCTCCAACGCTACACAAACAACCTCCTGCGCTACCACCCAAACCCTTCAACAGGCTACCTAATCACATTACAGGTAGGTTTGTCTCCTCATGATTGCGTATGTGACTCGGTGTATGTACGTCCTCTCACACCCTCCGTCTCCGTGCAGACGGTGCCCCGGTGAAGTTGCCGTGCATGTCGATGAAGTTATCTCCTCCTCTACCTCCAAAGAAGCTCATGATCTCCGTACCTGCAGGGAGCATGGAGCCCTCTTCGCTCGCCTTCCAAAAATGCCCCGCCCCTCCCAGCCATGCTCCAATGGGCGGGCACTCCCTGCAGTACGGGACGCTACCTGTCCCCCTCCACCCACCCAGCCGCATCATAGAGGAGCTCAACAAGACGCTGGCCCTCACCATGCAGAGGTTTGAGAGGTGAGGATCACACTGCGGAACCATGCAGAGATCTGTTTGCATCAAAGTGTTCTAGTTTGTGGTTCGCGTAGCTTTGATCGCATTTAGTTGTATGAAGGTGGAGAGCAAAAGAGCGAAATCAAATCTCAGAACTCGTCAGCTATCGTCTCAAGACAGTTTAGGATGCAGGTATCTGTCTATAAAGATAAACTAAAGTGTCCTCCAGCCCTCTGGGGAGTATATCCATCACCTGTTATCCGACGGATGTATGAAGGAGAACTCGATACAGAGACAGGAAGCCATTGCACCAAGAGACTTTTATATAAATCAGGGTCGTACAGTCAACAGTCAATCAGTTCAAAGATTGAGTTTGAGATGTTTTATTCAGCTCAAAAAAGCAATGAACATATAAAGGAAAACTATACTATATTATACCATACTATAAACTATAAACTATATTATACCATACTATACTATACTGTACAACAATATCTGCTCAGGTTACCGCCGGTTTCTGCCGTTGATAAAATATCACAGAGGAGAAACTGTTCATCACCTCCAGTGTCTGACGGAAGCGCACCGGTTACACCGCCTCTCCTGCACCGACTCACACCATCCATTCATCAATCTGATTGGTTACCTGTCTGAAGGTTAATTTGCAACAAGCCCGGCTTTGCCCTAAGAGCACAGGAAAAGCTCTGTGATGTGCACTTTGGGTATTTGTTTTTGGAGTTTTGATTCGGTGTTCGTGTCTCCTGCTGCTGCTGCTTTTTCTTTCCACAGGTTTGTTTTGAGAGTTTAGATAAATGACTGAACACAAATGAAAAAAAAGCACCGCAGGGATTCTTAGTCACAGCCACGTTGGTGGACTCCTGGCTCATATCGCACACGTACACAGCTGCTCTGCTGTTATTTCACGACTTCATGCAACACTGAGCACACACCTCTGACCTTTCGCCCTTTCCCACCAACCTGCAGCTCCATGATGCACGCCGTTCCCACGGTGATGATCGAGTGCGACGACGACAAAGAGAACCTCCCCAACGAGGCCGACTACGAGGACCTGCCCGGCATGTACAAGGACGAGGAAGAGGAGGACGAGGAGGAAGAAGACGACGAGGAGGAAGAGGACGACGACGAGGAAGAGGACGACGACGAGGAAGACGAGGATGATACATTGTTTACAAGTAGGTGACTTAACGTCTGCTCATACTGTGACCACAAATGGCTTCCCAACGGCACCGCCTGTCGTTATTAATTATAATAAACAATATGTGCATAACATGCATGTATGAGCACACGTGTTTCCATGTCCACATGGCTGGAAGCTCACTGAGCTCCAGTTTGTCAGATATGTGAATAATTTATCACAGAACCACGTTAGTTGTTCATTTATTTAGCATATAATATACACGATATATAAAACATAAAAGGAGGAATGATTTGTGCTAATGAGAATTTTCTACTCGCACAGAGTGACCGATACATCTTTTCATTCAGTGGTTTATTTTTGTGACTTTCTACTGAAGACAGACAAACACGTGGAATTATGTCCTAAACATGTTTTATACTCTTTAACTTGTTTATCTGGACCGACTCCACTTTTATGCCTTAATTTGCTAAGTTGCCTGGCGTTCTCAAATTTTTATAAGGCACAGCGAGCTGTTGGCGCTTGTGAGGTGATTCTAAAAAACACAAACAATATGCAAACTGTGAAAGTGAAGTAACTAACCTCAGGGTGAACGAGCACCGTAAGGTTGGAGGTGAATGTAATGTTGCTGTAGAGTAGACAGGAAGTAAACAGACCTAAGATGGATATACGTGACACCACATTGTGCAAGTAGAGAATAAAAACCCAAGAAATGATTCTAAAGACGTTTCACTAGATCAGAATTAAAGAGAGAGACAAATTAAAGCTGCAGCAGTTTGATTTTATTTGGCCAGGGGGCAGAAAAACTTCACAACAAGCTGAAGAACACGAAGTTATCGTGGCTAACATGTTGGAAAGCACAGAGGAGACGCTTACAGGCGAGCCACTAACAGTCTGTCTGCTGTTTGGCGTTGGGCAGCTGATGCACAGCGAGTTCAGCCTCTGCTGCTGCTGCTGCTGGAAGCAAACCCAGACTGTGAGCTAAAAGAGGCTCAAAAGCACCGCTGAGCCGCAGAGTCTGTGAGAAGTCTCTGTGGGTTTGTCGCTGCCAACAACCTCTTTCACACTCATCATCAGCTATCGATCAGTGGGGCTTTACAAGACGACTGCTGGAAATAAACTCGGTCAATAAAGGCACAAAAGAATTATACAAAGTTTCTGGCGTCGTAGCTGAAAATAAACATCACATCACACTTTGATGAAAGATATTCAGCACCAGGGGAAACAAACACATACAGACTGAGCCGAGTGTTTCATTATCTTAAATCTAAATTGATCACAAGATGGAGATGAGAAACATCCGGATCTGTCTGAAATCTACGAGGGGAATCATGAAATAAAAACAATAACAATAAAACAACAATGATAAATAACTAGAATAAATAGAAGTAAAAATATATCCAGGCTCCTCACAGTCAGCTTGTGAAGTGAGAGTAACACACAGCCTTTATTTTGCTTCTTGTCTGATATCTGAAGGCACACTGGCCATGAAGGTGTTACGAAAGGACTCTCTGGCCATCAAACTGAGCAACCGTCCATCAAAGAGGGAGCTGGAGGAGAAAAACATCCTGCAGCTGCAGTCGGACCAAGAGAGGCTCGAGTCTCGACAACAAACGGCCACCAAACTGACCAGGTGAGCCCAGTCTCCTCCGAACCGAGCGCTTGAACTCGCGTTAGCTGTGATCGATGCGACCCGGCTGCTCAGAGGGAGCAGATGATGGATGGTGAGTCATAACGGGAGGGAGGAGGAGGCCGAGCTGAGAGCAGGAGGGAGATTAAAGCCGAGCAGCAGCTACAAGACACGGAGATGTGAGGAAAATAGAAAGTGCAGTACAGTGCGAGCGTGTGCAGACACGACGCGGTGCCCAAAATAATCATTCAGCATGATCTGTAATCATTCCTAATGTAGGATTATTACAAATTAAACTGACTTAAAGGTCCAGTGTTTCAGATTTTGGGGTGCTCTGTACAGAAAATCTGCATAACGAGGTTTTCATTCGTTTATGATCACCTGAAAAGAAGACTCATTATGTTATTGTCACCTTACAATGAGCCTTTTATATTTATATCAATCTTCCACACAGTCTGCCATCTTTCTACAGTAAGCACTGGCTCTAGATAGTGACTTATGCATCTTTTTATAGTTTCTCCTTCACACTAGAAAAGAGGAGGTGAGGTGAGAGGGCTGCAATCAGTAACTACACCGCTAAATGCCACTAAATCATATCATACATCTTTGAAAAACAGACTCATTATCTGTTATTGCATACTTTGGTGAATGCTGAATGTAAAAACAAACTTTTAATATCAGATCATCTTCATTTGTTGATATTTGTTTTATTTCTTTTTGAATTTCTTAGTGAGAAAATACAAATAACCAGCCAATCAGATTGTTTTGTTTGACCAAAATTTCTGAAATTCAAAGATTTTTAAAATTCAATAACTTAAAACTAAATCCTCAGATTTAAAAAAAAAAAATTGGTAATTGATTGAACGGATTTCACTTCATGTCTGTAGTGATTTGTGTTTAAGAAATACAGATTTTTTTTTTTTAATTAAATTGTCTCGAAGTCTGATAAAAATGTTTTTAACATGATGTTTGGACATTGGCTGAAGTCTTAATTACATGGTTCAGTCTTGTTAAATACTGTAGATAAATCAGACGTTAATTATTTATGACAGTTTTTTTTTTGTTTTAAGTTTTCATGGTATAAGGGCAATAACGCACTCCAAGGTGTTCTGGTATAAGAAAATAACCTCCAGTGGAAATCACGTTGTTACGTTTCTCCTTCATTCATTATTTTTGTACATCAGGACATATCGCCGTGTTTTACCACTGAATTGGTGATTTCCTTCACTTTTAATGAAATACATTTCTTACAGTTTGTTAGTAAGGATTTAATCACAGTGGTACCATCTATCCTGAAAAACATGCACTGTAAATTAGTGTTACCAGCCGGAGAAGATTTCCCTCCTCCTCTGTGGTCATATTCTCTTTTTACTGAGTCAGTGCCTCTAAATTCACCATATACAACAGCACCACACGCAGTCAGCAAGAGCAACATTTCTGCCTGCTAACGATTTCGCATAAATCAAGTAAATGATGATCTGGAGATAAACACACATAAAATGCTGTAAAAATAGATTTCCTGAAATAAAAGTCACTATTTCTTTTTCAGGCGGTTGAGTCAGCGGCCGACAGCAGAGGAGCTGGAGCAGAGGAACATACTCAAACGTGAGTAACGATGCGCGGAGTAAACGAGATGATTTAATTTGTTTTTGTTTTTTTTTCCTGTGCGTGATCGTGTTTTGTTTCTCCGTCCTGTTTGTCAGCTCGGAACGATCTGGAGGAGCAGGAGGAGAAGAGGGAGATCAAGAGACATTTGTCCAGAAAGGTGAGACAGACGTGGAGACGGACATCAAATCAAATCAAATCAAATCAAATCGAATAAATTTTATTTGTATAGCCCAAAGTCACAAAGTACATTTGCCTCAGAGGGCTTTACAGTCTGTGCAGGGAGTGACACCCTCTGTCCTTAGACCTTCAGACGTTTTGTTAAGATGGTTGATTCATGACCCCGGCTTGAAATATGACCATGGTTGCCACGGTGACCGAACAGCGACCCATCAGAGAGGAGCTTTTCGAAAGGATGATTAGAGAATGAAGAATCATATGTTACATCATCCTCTCATTGTGTGTGTGTGTGTGTGTGTGTGTGGGGGGGGGGGGCACAGTATTGCTGATATCTGATTATATGTATTGATTGAACTGATTGATGAAGTTAAAGCTATGACTCCACTGCAGAGAAACACAGAAGAACATTTCATGGATTTTTATCTCTGCACTTTGTCTCTGGACTTTATTTACTCGACAATTTTAATTTAATTTATATCTTTGTTTTTAAAATAAGCTCTGACAGGTCGGTCATATTTTTTGGTCCCATTTTGTCCCAAAAACAACGAGAAGGCAACGAGTCAAATAGAGCAGAAATACAATAATTATTATTAACAAATATGAAGACTTTTTTGTATTATTTCCATATAGTTTACATTTTTTTAACTATATCGAAATTTTAAAAAGAAAATCTTTTAAAAAAACTTCAAAGAATAAATAATAAAATTTTCTTTTTACTATTTTGAAATGTAAATTTCAAATTTTTAAAAAAATCTTCAAAAATCATCAAAATGTTTTTTTTAACTATATCAAAATTTTAAAAAATCTTCAAAAAATGTTTTTAACTATATACTATGTGCTTTGTAGTATTTTATTAATTATTCAACTTGAAATAAAGTTTTATTTTATTTCGATATTTATTTTAAAAGAACTTTTTTTAACTATCGAAATTTTTTATAAAAATCTTCAAAAAAAAAACAAAAATGATTTTTTTTACATTTTTAAAAATGTAAAATTGTTTTACTATATCAATTTTTTAAAATATTTTTTAAAAATCTTCAATAAAAACTTTTAACTGTCAAAATAAAAAAAAATCTTCGAAAAAATTGTCTTTTTTAACATTTTTAAAAATATAAATTTGACTTATTTGTGCTTTGTAGTATTTGTTATTTATATTATATTATTATTTTTTTTATTTCAATAGTCAAAAGAACTTTCTTTTAACTGTCAAAATTTTAAAGAAAATCTTCAAAAATCTTTTTTAAAAAAAACACCCAAAAACTTTTTTTTAACATTTTTTAAAATGTAAAATTGTGGAACATTTGACATATTTTTTCTTTTTTTTCTTTTTCTGCTATAGCAGCAATACAGTTCTCTGAAATCTACATACACATTAAAAAGAAATGGGTGTTCCCATGTTTTCTACAGCAGCCAATAGAAATGAAGCAGCTGCTCTCAGTCACTAACATGTTCTGAACATCAGCTGCTTTCTGCAGACGCCTGTTCCTCAACGTGCATGTTGCAGGACGTTTAGCTCGAGGGACTGACGCCTCCTTCGTCCTTTCTTTCCTCCTCTAGCTCAGTCAGAGACCCACAGTCGAGGAGCTGAGGGAGGCGAAGATCCTCATCCGCTTCAGTGACTACGTGGAGGTGGCCGAGGCTCAGGACTACGACAGGAGAGCAGACAAGCCATGGACCCGGCTAACAGCTGCTGATAAGGTTCATTTACACACACACACAACAAACCCAAACAACGCTGCACTGACTCTGGATTCAAGCGTTCATCTCCTCATGTGTACTGCATGTAAATATGTTTGTGTGTGCCTCAGGCTGCCATCAGGAAGGAGCTGAACGAGTTTAAAAGCACAGAGATGGAGGTGCATGAGTCGAGCCGTCATTTTACCAGGTAAGACAAAGTTAGGAGGCGAATATTGACAACTTTGCTCCTCTTAGATCATCAGAGGAGGAGAAAAAATAATTTTGGATTAATCTGTTGATCATTTTTTCCAATTAATCAAGTAGTTAGTTGGTCAAAAATGTCAGAAAATG
Source organism: Collichthys lucidus (assembly GCA_004119915.2). NCBI lineage: Eukaryota > Metazoa > Chordata > Actinopteri > Sciaenidae > Collichthys > Collichthys lucidus. Next base: position 30,613,524 of record CM014085.1, read on the forward strand.
TGACGTCGTGAAATGTTTTTTTTTTGTCCACAACCCAAAAAATATTCAGTTTACTGTTAACGACGACTAAAGAGACCAGAAAATATTCACATTTGAGATGATTAGATTAAAATTCTCTAAAAAAATGACTCAAAATGATTATTTGATTATAAATATAATTGCTGAATAATTAAATAGTTAACAACTAATCTGTTAATTGACTGGTTGTTGCAGCTCTATTTAAGGTAAAAGTCTTTCTCCTCTGTCTGACAGCCGTTTTATGAAATCTCAGATTACCTCGTTGGACTTGGACAGAGCTGCTGCGTCTGCCTCGGCTGTACCTGTGCTGTGTCCTCGTCACATTGTTCAGACCATAATTACGAGCAGCCGAGTGTGAAAACTGTTCAAATTAGTTTCCTCGTAAGTCGGAGTCTGGGAATTTTCTGACAACTGCAGAGAGCTTCGGAAACAGACGCAGGCTGAAATCTGCATGATTCATCAACCTGAGCATGCACCTCAGGGTTGATCTCGCTCAATGAAAAGTCTGCATCAAATTCAAAATCAGCCCATCGAGTGTTTATTAAGATATTTCAGAGACGTTGCTCACTTTGTCGTCATGGTTTCTCCCTGCAGGTTCCATCGGCCATAAAATGATCCGGTCAGACGTCGGCTGTGATTTTTCTACTCCCACACTGAGCCTCGGGCGTTCAGACCTGCTACCTGCTGCCCTCCCACTGCTACCTGCTCCTTTTTTTCCAGCGTCTGCGTCAAACTGACGGACATGGACACGGACACGAACGCAGCCTGCGTGCTGCGGCCGTCACAGGAAAAACGGGAGCAAACACTTAGAGACGTACAGATGGATTAAACTCTCAACCGGCACCTCCCCTCGGCGGAGATTTTACAGATTTCTTGATATTCAAAAGCTTTTATTTGTCATTGTTTTCACCCTGAAGAGGTGGCAATGTTTACTTTGCAGCACTCTTTGCTTTTTTGGACGTCGAACACAGAATCTGTGCCAAGTTTCGAGGCTGTGAACAGCAGGAGGTGAAGATGGGACTTTTTTTGTTTTTCTTGCCTTTCACCAGGTTCTCACTCTCCTTTCTCGACGGGACTTCATCTTTCCTCGGGGAGAGGCTCCACAGACGACATCTCAACGATCGCTTTCTCATTTCGCCGGAGGAATTAAAATATCGACAGCAGCGTATGCTGTCGCAGGCAGCTGAATCTAAAAGCCAAAATGTCGTAAAAAAAAAAAAATTGAATCAAAATCCCAAAACACTCTCTGCAAGCCAGTAAAACCCGACACATACACACCAAGCAACTGAGCAATAATTCCAGATTTTTCCTTTTTAATTTTCCTCATTTGTCCGTCTGTAAAAACATTTCAGATCCCCCGACATTTTAAAAACCAAAGCAGCTCGACTTGCTCTGGAAAATCTTGAACGCATCCCAGAGTGACTGCTGTTGAGAGTTCAGTAACGCACTGTGTCGCTGTGCCTACAGTATCGTTTACAGGGATTTCAAAAAGTTGCCAAATTTACTAGAATATTTTCTGTAGACACAGTAAAATGTTGCCGAACTCTCTGAACCACGAGGAGGAAGTCTCTCTCTTTTTTCATTTTTTTATCGTCTGACATGAACAAAATCTAAAAAACCCTGCCACCTTACGTTTTTCTTTTCTTCTTTTTATTGTTTACAGTCGACATTCGGTTCATGAATTGGAAAATTACCGGGAGAACTGGTTGATGTGGTGTGCGTGCGTGTGTGTGTGTGTGTGTACGTGTGTGTGTACAAGCGTCAGTAACGTTACTGTCTCTTGTATGTTTAAAAATGTTTTGGGAGAAAAACAAAAAAGAAAAATTATGAAGACTTGTACATAGCAAAGAAAGTAAGCAAGACTTTTCAAATGTTTTTTTGTAAAGCAGAAAAAACTGCATGTGAGTATTAATTTATTGTGAGTCTTCTATGATGTATGCAGTTTCTTAAAGAAAGAAACTTATTAAAAAATAAGTTTATGCTTCTTTGTCTTCTTGTGCGTGCGGTCCACGTCTCCAGCGTTCTTGTGTATCAGCGGGGAATCGTCCTCTCCGGGCTTCATTCAAAGTCGCCTGTGATGAGTTTTCGGCTCAGTCATGCAGAGACGAATCCCAGCTGACGCCGAAGTTTGTCTCTCGGTGGAGTTAAGAGCAAGTTCTGGTGCGTCCCCGGGGGAAAGCAGCTACACAGCGTGCATCGGGGTGCCGCAGTATTTGTGCCACAGGTCGATGGCTTTCGTCACGATGGCGTCCGTGTTTTCTTGAGGAATCTGGAGGAGGAGGGGAATTAGAAAGTTCAACACAAGCGCTTCTTATTTCTGTTCCCTGCGATGTCTTTTTACTCACATTGCACAGAAACTTGACCACGCCTTCGGGCCGGTTGATGCCCATCAACATGATCTTGTAGCTCAGCAGGATCTCCAGGGCCACAAACACCAGGATCTTACAGGAGCCGCTGATCACCTTGTCCCAAACCCTGAAAATAACGAACGGGGTTTGGGTCATTCGACTGGTATGAAGAATTTAAGGTTTGTGATGGCTCGAGCAACACACACAAGCTGAATCTTTAGTTTTTAAACAGGTTTAGGCTGATTCTGCTGTGTAGCAGGTTTCCACTAAAATTCACACATGCTGTTGCTTTTTTATCTCTTTGTAGCGACACTATCAGCCTGATAATAGCACAACATGTGAGGACACGAGCACTGGTCACGGTGGAAGTTTACAATCTGCTCCATGAGATTTACCTACAAGAGCTGTCTTTTAAATCATAAAAGACAGTGAGCTATGATTAGTCAGGGTTCAACAGCAGTCTGAGGCGTCTTGAAATGTGTTTGTGTAGCAGATAAAAGTCAACGTATCATAAAATCTCCTCTGCTGATGATAGAAAACAGAAATGAACCTGTGATGATGTGACGGGGTGAACTGACCTCTGCAGGCTGGATTCGGGCAGGCAGCCAGCGAAGCAGCGTCTGAACCAGAGGCTGTACGGCAGCTGAGCCAGAGCGCCGCTGTTCTTCAGATGGTTTAGCAGTCGAGGCTCCTCCTGACTCAGATAGTGCTCCAGGCTCTTTGGCTGCGAAACAGAAAAGAAACGACGACGTCTCAATGACGCAGATCCAAAAACAAACGTGAAGCGAAACTCACAAGAACTCTGAAGTTTCATGCACTAAATTTGCACAAGGAGTCCTCGTGTGCTTTGTATCTTTGACTACACTCTATTTTTATTTTTTTTACCAGATGTGGCACAGAGTCTCCAAACTTCATGTGGAACTGATTGACGAAACACTTGATCAGCCAATAGCAGTCGATGGGATCGTCTACGATCTCCTCCATGGCCCGACTGATGGACAGGAAGTCCTCGTTCTCTTCGTCCTGAAAAACATCGACATCATACATGACGGGACATGAACTGCAGTCTCATACTTTAATTCATTTGATTTGATCAAATATTTTTGTTAAACTGTTTGTAGAATACATTTACAGCTCCACTTCTCTAAAATCAGTGGATAGTTTTTCTTTTGTAATATTTTTGAATGTAGGAATTTTTCAACCTGGACTTGTTTTCGTGTCTGAGTGACTAACGATGAATAATTTTAGAAATTAGCCCAGGATTGGGCGACAGCGCTGCAGCCGGCTTCTATCCTGAGGAGCTGCTGGTCCACCGCTGCCTCCGCATGTTTGTTTGTGTTATTATTGTGCGACTTCGTTGAGTTTGAACCGGCGTGTTCACGCGAGATAACAACCTAACCGACCGAGGCAGCCGTTAACCACCAGCTGCCGTGTTCTGCATCATCAAACGTCCGTCTCTGCGCGGATCCTTTCAATAACGTTGCCAGACGTTTAGAATAATCTCAGCCCGCCGGTGACAAAACAAACACTTTGAGTGAACGCGCACTGATGGAGGATTACACATTACAGCTCATTCTGTGGCTGCAGCGCTGTCTCGCTCAATACCGGACCGATTTCAAAAATTGCTGTTTCCATTAGACACATATACACACACACACACACACACACACAGGAAAATAGAGTCTGTGTTCCTTTCATATATTACAACATATTTAAGTAATTGTGAGATTAAACAGACGTATTTAGGGTGATGTGGACACTGTGTGTGTTTGTGTTTAATCACAGTGCTGAATATATCTCTTTAGTCGGTTACTGATGTGGAACTGAAAACACACAGAGTGTAAGTGATGTCCTAACATAAATCTTTAAGTATTACCCGCAATGTGTAAACAGTCATTTTCCACTCAGGCTGCACGGCTCTGTAATTATGAATTCATAATGAAAAGCTCGGCGCTAACTTCAAATATTCGTGGGCTGTTTAAACGGAGCGCCACAGCGCGAGACTTTAGTCAGCTTGCAGATGTGAATATACTTTTTTTTTTTAAATCAGACCTCACATTACTATCACAGAAAACAAATATACCAGTGGTCAGACGGATGAGGATTTGAGGAACGACGCCCAGCCCAGAAATGCTGATGGATTCATGAGAAATAAAAATGATGTCACATCCAAACTCCTCTGCAGCTCAGTTCACTCGTGTTTCCGCTCCTACAATCTGATTTCTGCATCTGATCATCAGCTGAGCATCTGAGGGCGTTTCCTTTACCTTTGGTTCGTTTGCTCTGGTCTGAATAAGTCCAAGAGTTTGTGAACTTTTTCCTCTTTCATTCAGTTTTCTTTCTCATCCAAGCGATCCAACATCCATCACCACAAACCACATTAAGACGCTCAGATGTTTCATTATTATTAATTACAAAGTCCTCTGTGCTGTGAGAGAAACATGTCTGCGTTTGCTCATGACTGTGGCAGTTATCTGAATGCACTTCGAGTAAACCTCTTTAAAAAAAACTATACCGCTTCACTTCGCTTTCAGACGCTCAGCTCGAAGCTTGTGGTGTAAACCTGGTAGTTATCGATCCATAAACCCACCACCTCCTCTTTACTGTCTAGGTCGCTCCAACATACCAGTGTCTGATTCAAAAACACCCTGAAAACCTGTGCTGCCTTTTTTTTTAAACGTGTCTCAAAATTTTACTCATCTCACCGGCGGGGAGGTCTCGGAGCACCGTGGGAGCACCTGGCTCTCCAGCTGAAACATGCGCAGGTAGACGTGGGTGGACGGCGTGGAAGAGTTGATGTATCTCATCACCTCCAGACCCTCCAGGATGTCCTGGTACTGCTCCTTCCTGTAGCCTCCGACCAGCGTGTGAGAGTCGCTGTGTGGTGGTAAGATACCTGCAGGAACAGGAGAGTTTGTTTACTGAGCAGTTTAGGAACAGAACATAACACCTGTGATACATATATGTGTGTATGGCTTACCCAATAATACCTTCCACACATGGATCCTGTACATGGAGGGGAGGGGAAACCTCTGACTGAAGGTGCTCAGCTTTTCTAGATCTGTCAGGAGACAAAAACTGATTTACATCCACAATATATCTATTTGGACAGCACCACGTCTGCACAGACGAGCCGTTACCCACCCAGAGGATGGTCCTTGAGCAGGATCTCCAGAGACTTCTTCTCCTCCACTCCTCTGAAGCCGACCTTCTCATAGTACGCAGAGCGGAAGTTCCTCTGAGGGTCGTCCGCCATGATTACACCTGGTCAATGACACCTGGACGACATTCACAAGCAGGGCCGCCGTAAGGGGGGGGGGGGGGGAGTTAGGGGCCCACGACTGACAGGGGCCCCGAAAAATAGGTAAATACCAATATAAAATGATTAAACCATCATCAGTAAGTATATATATGTTTCAAATATGATAATAAAATTATTTATCTCCTTGTTTTTATGTAAACAAAGAGATAAAAAATGGACTTTAGCACATTTCTATGGTGGCTTTTAATCTCGTATCAAATAGTGAACTGCACTAATATTATTATTTGTATCATGGTCACTTTACATTATAATACTCTTTATACATCACATACATACACTTTTATCCTCAGTACTTGAAGGTTGATTGTTTTTCATGTTGATTGTAGGTTAGAGATATTTCTGTCTGTTTTTTTACTTTTCTACTTTTTTCTAATTTTGTAGTTTATGCTTCACTTTCCTCTGCTGCTGTCACAACTACATTTCCCCGTGGTGGGATGAATAAAGTCTAATCTAATCTAATCTAGACTGCATACCGTATGCATGTGCAAATAACCAGCAGTAAATATTGTTGCTAAACTACAAGACGCAAAACAGTTGCAAGCCTTTTAATTAGAGCTATACGGAAGTCCTAAAGGGTCATACAAACATTTTATTCCACCTGTTTTCTCGTGATAACGAGATAATTAATTCGAGATCTCGAGAAAACAAAACGATAGTCTAGTGTATTAAATCAAGTGCGCCTGTATTACAGAATGTACGGCAAATGCATGTAGTCCATGATACGGAGTGAGCAAACCTATTACACCACTGTAAAATCAGTTTGATCTATAATTTCTGACAAGGTTTGATACACTTGATCTCAGAACCATCCTGACTGTTCACTCACTCAGTATAAAGCATATTTACTGAATCATTTTGGAGAAACTCAGCCTCAAAGTTCATTATTTTACATTGAAAAAGGGCATTATGTGCAATATTTACTCTACTGTAAAATCCATTTGATTCATAATTTCTGACAAAGGTTGATACACTTTGGCTAATCCCCACTCCAGTCCTGAGGTCAAGTGTCCAAACCTTTGTTAGAAATTATGGTTCAAACTGGTTTTACAGTTGTAAAAGGTTTGTATCATGGACTACATGCATGTGCCGTACATTCTGTAATACGGGCGCACTTGATTTAATGCGCTATACCAGGGATCGCAACAAAAATGTAAAAAGCACTGCAAATTTTTTTGAAAACCTCATGCAACATCAGGGATTTTAGACCGCAACTATTTCAAAAGAGGCTGCGAAATCCTGGTGGGACTGATATCATTTCAGTTATAGACTGACCCCGGCCCCCCATCACAGAAAGGCAAGCTAGAAAAAAGTTTGGGGACCCCTGACCTAGACTATCGTTTTGTTTTCTCGAGAATTTCTCAAATTAATTATCTCGTTATTAGCGGAAAACGGGTGGAATAAAATGTATGTATGTATGTATGACCTTTTAGGGCTTCTGTAGGTTCTGTAAAGCCTCTGATGGTATAGTCAGGTCCTACAGATGTGGTGACAACAGCTGCACAGAGGGGCCCAGTTTTATTTTTATGTCATGGGGCCCCAAATTCCTGGCGGCGCCCCTGAACACAAACACCTTTAATGTCGTCGTTAGAGGTAGTTAAACACTCTGTACTTATATTATTGTCGTTATGCCATTTGAGTACATTAACAGATATGTTAGTTATTAGCAGAATGAAGAGATAAATGTTTGTTTCTTACCTGTTTGACGCTTAATCTCTGAGTTTACGTTGACGTCAGCTCCTTGCGAGCCACGTTTGTGACGGTAACATTAACGAGCAGAACACCAGGTGACACACCTGTGCTGGAGCACACGTCCTAAAAAAATAATAAACTCACCTGACAGTCTGTCTGCTACATGCTACATGCAACATGCTAACAGCTGCTGCTGTTGTTATTGTCAACGAAGTACTTCCGGGTAGCGCTGTCGAAATAAAATAAACGTGTTTATTGTTTACTAATGCCAATAGTATCAGTGTGAAAATTCACTCACGAACAAACAGAATATCCCACATCTGGAACATGAGGTGGATATTTATGATTTTTCTGCGTTAAAATTCATACATGTAGCGAGGAGACAATACATGTGCTTTTATTTTGAAGGCCCGTGTTATGTCCTTCCCTTCCCTCCCATTTGTAGTCCATTTCTCTCTGAGGAGGGTTCACAGGCTTTATTCAAACCTTTTATACTTTAGATTAAACCACATCTATATCTACAAATTACAGATTTAATAAGTGTTTTTTAAATAAATGTATTTATTTGTCCTCAACTAAAGTCTTCCACAACAAGCCTATGTCCAGCAGGAACTACATATGAAACAAGATAGGGAATGTTGAATTAATGTCTAGCAGTTTGGTTCAAAATCAGAATTAAAACATGATGCCAAGCGTGTGTTCAGGCATGTTTATCTATCAATCAATTAAAACTTGTCCTTTCATATTTAATTTGATTTCATTCTGTGATGGAATTTTCTATTCTTAGGTTACACAAAGTCACGTGTGGGCCATGAGATCCTCAGTAATAATTGTTTGTCTTTGACTGGGTGCCAGTCTATCTCAACACTGTGGTGCCCAGGGTCACAGACACCTGTTGCTGCCTTCTTAGACATAATAGATAGCTTGTTGTTGACGTTCCAATCTGCATATCATTACAGCTGATTTTATTTTTAAAAATTATTTTATATGTTATGATGTAGAAAAAGATCCCCTTCCAGCTGTAGGCTCTTATAACCGCCTACAAACTGAGGAATATCTATGATATCGTACATGTAACTATCTCTGTCCATGAAAAGAGAAAGTCATGAATCCATATGAGCAAATGGTTAGCTTTTATTTTGATATCTTGAGAAGTTGTTACAAAACCAGAAGCACTAACAACAAGAAAAAAAAAACAATGGTTAACAGCTGATTCAGCAGTAAAAAAAAAAGTAATCATGTGAATGAATATATGTAACCCAACCTTAAATCCCTCCCCCTCACAAAACCGACATTTTAGATGTGAAATGAATGTAAACACAATACCATTATGTTACCAATGCAAAGCTTAAAAAGAAATTCCATGAAGACTTTGAAAAATAAACTTGATGTTCATGCCAGAACATTTCTAATCCTGACACCAATAATTATTTTTATACATTTTATTTTCAATCCAAACACAAGATGGTTACCAATAATACTTTAGTCTGTTTCCACAAACATAATCTTGGTAGTGATATTTTCATCATCATTTGAACTACAGCACCTATAGCATTTTAAAAGCATAGCAACACCAAAGCTAAAATCTAAAAGTATGCAATATAAATTCTGTTTTTGTTTTTTCTACCCACATACAAAACACATTTTCCAAAGTTATTTTCTGAACAATCAAAATATTCTTAACAAATTCTGGTTAATTTTTAAGAACCGATTATGAATGTGCAGGTTCTTTTCTTGATTTATTTGATGGATGAGGAGAAGGAGAAAAAGCTAGATTGACTATAGCGAGATGAGCTGGGGGAGCCCAAGTCCATGCTGCTCCTGCGAGAGCCTTGTCTTGAGCCACTCCTGGAGCCGGTCCTGGATCCTGGGGCAGAGGAGAAATTGTAAGGACTGCTGATTCCTCTGGAAGACATGGATGATGCCTGGAGCATTTTTACCCCAGTGCTTTCCTCCACCAAGCAATTATCCAGAGCCTCCTTGTAAGAGATCTTAAGTTTGCTCTTGGGGCAGGTCAGGATCTTTGAATGATGGTTGAGGTTTTGCAGCTTCTGGGCTGCTTTTACATCCAGCCAGCCTATTCTCAAAGCCTCATCTAAGGATCTTCTACAGTCAGCTTCTGGGTCATAAAGCCCTCCTGTCACAAACTGGAACTCCATGAACCTCTGCCCTGCTTCATATGGCACCCACATCTCCTTCATAGCTACAGCGACAGACATCTTTTTCCTGACTTTTACATCCTCAAAACCAACGTAGGCTTTCTGCGCAAGCTTGAGCTTAGAGGCCATGTCGTCATCTATGACACCTTGGCGGGCGGCCTCTTGGATGCCTAACCTTTTGCCATTTGTGGGATTAACAATTCCTCCAGTGCAGGCCTGGGCCTCCAGTAGTCTCTGGGCAGTGATGGAATCCACCAGACCTCGATTTAGACCCTCTGTGATGGTTATCTTCTCAACAGAGTCTGTGTCAAAGATGGCACCCACGGGTTCCTGCTCACCCACTGCTTCAAGAGGGGAGGCCAGAGTGATAGAGATACTGGATATACCCCTAAGGCTGTCAGTTGAGTCTTGAGATACACTGCTGAACGAGCCACTGCGCTCTGTGACAGTGGTAGTTCTTGTTGTGGTCATCTTGGAAAGAGTTGGTGACAAAGCTCTTGACATGACCGTTGATGATAATGACGACGACATAACTGACGATGGCACTGTGGTTTCCATTGTTCTTAATGTTGTTGAGGTTGTCGCTGAGGACGAACCCAAAGATGATGATGAAGACGACGATGTAAGTGACGATGGCACTGTGGTTTCCATTGTTCTTAATTTTGTTGAGGTTGTCGCTGAGGATGAACCCAAAGATGATGATGATGACGACGATGTAACTGACGATGGCACTGTGGTTTCCATTGTTCTTAATGTTGTTGACGTTGACGTCACTGATGATGAACCCAAAGATGATAATTGCTTTGAAGATGATGATGAGAATGATGATCCAGATTTGGTCTTGCCGGTTATGATATCTGCAAATTGAGTAAGGGTGATGGTGCGTGATCTGTACTGATCTAGATCTGATTGAGTAATTACTCCCTGTTCAATCAGCTCAGTGATATCATACTGTCTTCCAGTCTTCCTGTCAATAATGACAAACCGGGTGGAACCATCAGGAGCAGTAATGGTGATCTCTTCCCACTCACACTCCTGCTCAGACAGCTCCAAGTAGGTGTTGTAGTCAATATACTTTTTGTCATATGCTTCACGTACTGTCATCTCTTTATTGGTCTCTGGGTCCACAATTACCACTCTCCTCTTTCTCAGAGTGTTCTTCAGAGTTGATTCTTTCTTCTTTATGTCTATGATAGGCAAAAGGAGGAGGCCAGTCTTCTTGTCTGTGATACAGCGTTTTTGAAGCTCCATATATGTTAGATTTTCCTCTGTATTGGGGTCAAAGAAACCCTTAGAGTCATCACTCTGATCATTCAGGATCTTGTTCATTTTCTCATCAAAGTAACCTCTCTTGTAGGCTACGTTTGTGTCAATGCGATGGCCGTGTTCAGCATCAATGATACCACCACTTGCAATCTGGGCTTGGAGCAGACGGATGCCATGACCTTTCTCCACTAGACCTCGCTCTATGGCCTGAAAGAGGGAAATAATCTTGTCTGTACCAGGCAGTTTGTAACCAGTCACAGCCCTCTCTGCTGATAGGAGGCTGTCCTTATACTCTGGCCCGAACAGTCTTTTACTGTAGGCATCACTAACAGTGAGGTAAAGGTTCTTGACAGGATCAACTACAAAGCCAGAGGCAGCCTGGGCCTCGAGAAGTTCCAGAGTGGTCCCGGGTCGCAACAGTCCTTCTTTCATGGCCTGATAGATGGACATTGTCTTATCATTGGCCTCATTATAAACTCCTGCTATGCAAGTAGAACCTCTCAGGTAGGGGTGGAGACGGTGTTCAATATCCTGGCTTGTCAATCTACCATCCCTAAGTTGGTCCATATCAGAACCTGCCAGTAGGTTTGCATCTACTAGATCTATGACCAACACCTTGCCCCTGAGTCCCTGGACAGTTAATGGCTTTTTAGGTTCAGGCAGAAGCAACAGACCTGTTCTTGGATCTGTTTTGCTTTTTTTCTTTAGAGAGACATATGTAGTCCCCTGTTGGGTGTCTGGATCTAGATAGCACTGGGGACACTGATTCAGGGCCTCGTATAGCTCTTCATCTATGAGACCCCTCTCCTTAGCAATGTCTTTGGGTAGGAACACACTCAGGGCAGGGTCCAAAATACCCCCCACAGACTGTTGAGCCTGAAGTACACGTAGAGCTGTGTCCTTGTCGATTAATCCCTTTCTCATGGCCTGGCAAGCTGACAGGAGTTTGGCAGTATTTGGGTCTCTGTAACCTACAGCAGCACCTTCAGCTGCAAACAACATCGATTCATCCTTTTTATCTACTACTCCTCTCGCACATGCTTCTTTTACTGTCAGTTTTTGATTATTTCTGAGGTCAAGAATGTAGCCCGTGGCTGCCTGAGCATACAGTAGCATGTCAGCACTGTCAGAAGGCATAATTTTCTGTTTCTTTGCCTCTGTAAAGGACATTTTCCCTAAAGGTCCAGAGACAACACCAGAAATTGCCCCTGTCCCCTTTAGAAAGACCTTCTTATCCACAGAAACATCTTGGACAGTTTTCTCCCCCTTTATTAGTTGGTTGAATGTTGGTTTGTCCAGGACCCCACAGTCAAGCAACTGCTGTGCTGTTACTGTCTTACGGACACCATCAAAGAGTAATTTGGAGGGGTCAGCCTTCTCAGAGAGTGGTAGAAATTGTAGGCCAGTGTGGGGCTCTGTCTTGCATCTTTCCTTCAAAGCACTATAGCTGACATCACAATTTGTTTCTGGGTCAAGGTAAGAAGCAGGATTCTGCTTAAGCACACCACAGAAGTTTTCATCCAAAAGGTTACGCTTGATAGCTGTATCTTTGGGGAGGAACACACTGAGGATGGGATCTAGAATGCCTCCCGCAGACTCCTGAGCCTGCAGCAGGCGTACCCCTGTCTTCTTGTCAATTAGCCCCTTGTTCATGGCTTCAAACACTGAGAGAGGCTTGGCCGCACTACGATCCTTGTATCCAACAGCAGCAGCTTCTGCTGCCAATAATCTGTCTCGATCCCTGATGTCTACCACCCCTCTGGCACATGCCTCATCGACTGTCAGCTTCTGATCAGTTTTAGGGTCAATGATATGACCTGTGGCAGCCTGAGCTTCCAATAGCAAATCTGCACAGTCGTCAGACAGAAGATCCTGTTTCTTGGCTTCTGAGAAAGACATTTTGCCTTGACGTCCAACTATCACTCCAGCAATGGATCCAGTGCCCTTTAGATAGATCATCTTTTCCGAAGACACTGTTGGAACAGTTTTCTCCCCTTTTGCTAGCTGGTTAAATGTTAGCTTGTCAAGGACTCCACAATCAAATAATTGCTGTGCTGAGACTGGCTTGCGGATGCCAACAAACATTAGTTTGGAAGGGTCTTTCCTCTCAGTGATTGGCAGAAGTATCAGACCTGTTTGAGACTCTGTTTTGCTTTTTTTCTTTAATGCCCCATAGCTGGTGTCATGCTCTGTGTCTGGGTCAAGGTAACACTCAGGCTTCTTGTTTAGTTCATGACAGAGGTCCTCATCCAAAAGGTTGCGCTTTATAGCTATGTCTCTGGGAAGGAACACACTGAGGTTGGGATCCAAAATGCCCCCTGCAGACTCCTGGGCCTGTAGCAAACGTAGCCCTGTCTTCCTGTCAATTACTCCCTTCTTCATTGCCTCAAACACTGAAAGAGGCTTACCTGTGCTAGGATCCCTGTACCCCACAGCAGCAGCTTCTGCTGCTAAGAGTCTTTCTCTATCCCTATTATCCACCACTCCTCTGGCACATGCTTCCTCAACAGTAAACTTTTTATTGCTTGCAGGGTCAATGATGTGGCCTGTCGCAGCCTGGGCATCCAGTAGCAAGTCTGCACTATCTGGGGGCATGCGCATCTGTTTCTTGGCCTCTGATAAAGACATTTTCCCTAAAGGTCCAGGTGCCACACCAGCGATTGAGCCTGTCCCTTTTAGAAAGGCCTTCTTATCCACAGAAACATCTTGGACAGTTTTCTCCCCCTTTATTAGTTGGTTGAATGTTGGTTTGTCCAGGACCCCACAGTCAAGCAACTGCTGTGCTGTTACTGTCTTACGGACACCCTCAAAGAGTAATTTGGAGGGGTCAGCCTTCTCAGAGAGTGGTAGAAATTGTAGGCCCGTGTGGGGCTCTGTCTTGCATCTTTCCTTCAAAGCACTATAGCTGACATCACGATTTGTTTCTGGGTCAAGGTAAGAAGCAGGATTCTGCTTGAGCACACCACAGAAGTTTTCATCCAAAAGGTTACGCTTGATAGCTGTATCTTTGGGGAGGAACACACTGAGATTGGGATCTAGAATGCCTCCCGCAGACTCCTGAGCCTGCAGCAGGCGTACCCCAGTCTTCTTGTCAATTAGCCCCTTGTTCATGGCCTCAAACACTGAGAGAGGCTTGGCCGCACTAAGATCCTTGTATCCAACAGCAGCAGCTTCTACTGCCAATAATCTGTCTCGATCCCTGATGTCTACCACCCCTCTGGCACATGCCTCATCGACTGTCAGCTTCTGATCAGTTTTAGGGTCAATGATGTGACCTGTGGCAGCCTGAGCTTCCAATAGCAAATCTGCACAATCGTCAGACAGAAGATCCTGTTTCTTGGCTTCTGAGAAAGACATTTTGCCTTGACGTCCAACTATCACTCCAGCAATGGATCCAGTGCCCTTTAGATAGATCATCTTTTCCGAAGACACTGTTGGAACAGTTTTCTCCCCTTTTGCTAGCTGGTTAAATGTTGGCTTGTCAAGGACTCCACAATCAAATAACTGCTGTGCTGAGACTGGCTTGCGGATGCCATCAAACATCAGTTTGGAAGGGTCTTTCCTTTCAGTGATTGGCAGAAGTATCAGACCTGTGTGAGACTCTGTTTTGCTTTTTTCCTTTAATGCCCCATAGCTGGTGTCATGCTCTGTGTCTGGGTCAAGGTAACACTCAGGCTTCTTGTTTAGGGCATGACAGAGGTCCTCATCCAAAAGGTTGCGCTTTATAGCTTTGTCTCTGGGAAGGAACACACTGAGGTTGGGATCCAAAATGCCCCCTGCAGACTCCTGGGCCTGTAGCAAACGTAGCCCTGTCGTCCTGTCAATTACTCCCTTCTTCATTGCCTCAAACACTGAAAGAGGCTTACCTGTGCTAGGATCCCTGTACCCCACAGCAGCAGCTTCTGCTGCTAAGAGTCTTTCTCTATCCTTATTATCCACCACTCCTCTGGCACATGCTTCCTCAACAGTAAACTTTTGATTGCTTGCGGGGTCAATGATGTGGCCTGTGGCAGCCTGGGCATCCAGTAGCAAGTCTGCACTATCTGGAGGCATGAGCATCTGTTTCTTTGCCTCTGTAAAGGACATTTTCCCTAAAGGTCCAGGTGCCACACCAGCGATTGAGCCTGTCCCTTTTAGAAAGGCCTTCTTATCCACAGAAACATCTTGGACAGTTTTCTCCCCCTTTATTAGTTGGTTGAATGTTGGTTTGTCCAGGACCCCACAGTCAAGCAACTGCTGTGCTGTTACTGTATTACGGACACCCTCAAAGAGTAATTTGGAGGGGTCAGCCTTCTCAGAGAGTGGTAGAAATTGTAGGCCCGTGTGGGGCTCTGTCTTGCATCTTTCCTTCAAAGCACTATAGCTGACATCACGATTTGTTTCTGGGTCAAGGTAAGAAGCAGGATTCTGCTTGAGCACACCACAGAAGTTTTCATCCAAAAGGTTACGCTTGATAGCTGTATCTTTGGGGAGGAACACACTGAGATTGGGATCTAGAATGCCTCCCGCAGACTCCTGAGCCTGCAGCAGGCGTACCCCAGTCTTCTTGTCAATTAGCCCCTTGTTCATGGCCTCAAACACTGAGAGAGGCTTGGCCGCACTAAGATCCTTGTATCCAACAGCAGCAGCTTCTACTGCCAATAATCTGTCTCGATCCCTGATGTCTACCACCCCTCTGGCACATGCCTCATCGACTGTCAGCTTCTGATCAGTTTTAGGGTCAATGATGTGACCTGTGGCAGCCTGAGCTTCCAATAGCAAATCTGCACAGTCGTCAGACAGAAGATCCTGTTTCTTGGCTTCTGAGAAAGACATTTTGCCTTGACATCCAACTATCACTCCAGCAATGGATCCAGTGCCCTTTAGATAGATCATCTTTTCCGAAGACACTGTTGGAACAGTTTTCTCCCCTTTTGCTAACTGGTTAAATGTTGGCTTGTCAAGGACTCCACAATCAAATAACTGCTGTGCTGAGACTGGCTTGCGGACGCCATCAAACATCAGTTTGGAAGGGTCTTTCCTCTCAGTGATTGGCAGAAGTATCAGACCTGTGTGAGACTCTGTTTTGCTTTTTTTCTGTAATGCCCCATAGCTGGTGCCATGCTCTGTGTCTGGGTCAAGGTAACACTCAGGCTTCTTGTTTAGTTCATGACAGAGGTCCTCATCCAAAAGGCTGCGCTTTATAGCTATGTCTCTGGGAAGGAACACACTGAGGTTGGGATCCAAAATGCCCCCTGCAGACTCCTGGGCCTGTAGCAAACGTAGCCCTGTCTTTCTGTCAATTACTCCCTTCTTCATTGCCTCAAACACTGAAAGAGGCTTACCTGTGCTAGGATCCCTGTACCCCACAGCAGCAGCTTCTGCTGCTAAGAGTCTTTCTCTATCCTTATTATCCACCACTCCTCTGGCACATGCTTCCTCAACAGTAAACTTTTGATTGCTTGTGGGGTCAATGATGTGGCCTGTGGCAGCCTGGGCATCCAGTAGCAAGTCTGCACTTTCTGGAGGTATGAGCATCTGTTTCTTGGCCTCTGTAAAGGACATTTTCCCTAAAGGTCCAGATACAACACCAGAAATTCCCCCTGTCCCCTTTAGAAAGACCTTCTTATCCACAGAAACATCTTGGACAGTTTTCTCCCCCTTTATTAGTTGGTTGAATGTTGGTTTGTCCAGGACCCCACAGTCAAGCAGCTGCTGTGCTGTTACTGTCTTGCGGACACCATCAAAGAGTAATTTGGAGGGGTCAGCCTTCTCAGAGAGTGGTAGAAATTGTAGGCCAGAGTGGGGCTCTGTCTTGCATCTTTCCTTCAAAGCACTATAGCTGACATCACGATTTGTTTCTGGGTCAAGGTAGGAAGCAGGATTCTGCTTGAGCACACCACAGAAGTTTTCATCCAAAAGGTTACGCTTGATAGCTGTATCTTTGGGGAGGAACACACTGAGATTGGGATCTAGAATGCCTCCCGCAGACTCCTGAGCCTGCAGCAGGCGTACCCCTGTCTTCTTGTCAATTAGCCCCTTGTTCATGGCCTCAAACACTGAGAGAGGCTTGGCCGCACTAAGATCCTTGTATCCAACAGCAGCAGCTTCTGCTGCCAATAATCTGTCTCGATCCCTGATGTCTACCACCCCTCTGGCACATGCCTCATCGACTGTCAGCTTCTGATCAGTTTTAGGGTCAATGATGTGACCTGTGGCAGCCTGAGCTTCCAATAGCAAATCTGCACAATCGTCAGACAGAAGGTCCTGTTTCTTGGCTTCTGAGAAAGACATTTTGCCTTGACGTCCAACTATCACTCCAGCAATGGATCCAGTGCCCTTTAGATAGACCATCTTTTCCGAAGACACTGTTGGAACAGTTTTCTCCCCTTTTGCTAACTGGTTAAATGTTGGCTTGTCAAGGACTCCACAATCAAATAACTGCTGTGCTGAGACTGGCTTGCGGACGCCATCAAACATCAGTTTGGAAGGGTCTTTCCTCTCAGTGATTGGCAGAAGTATCAGACCTGTGTGAGACTCTGTTTTGCTTTTTTTCTTTAATGCTCCATAGCTGGTGTCATGCTCTGTGTCTGGGTCAAGGTAACACTCAGGCTTCTTGTTTAGTTCATGACAAAGGTCCTCATCCAAAAGGTTGCGCTTTATAGCTATGTCTCTGGGAAGAAACACACTGAGGTTGGGATCCAAAATGCCCCCTGCAGACTCCTGGGCCTGTAGCAAACGTAGCCCTGTCGTCCTATCAATTACTCCCTTCTTCATTGCCTCAAACACTGAAAGAGGATTACCTGTGCTAGGATCCCTGTACCCCACAGCAGCAGCTTCTGCTGCTAAGAGTCTTTCTCTATCCCTATTATCCACAACTCCTCTGGCACATGCTTCCTCAACAGTAAACTTTTTATTGCTTGCAGGGTCAATGATGTGGCCTGTGGCAGCCTGGGCATCCAGTAGCAAGTCTGCACTATCTGGAGGCATGCGCATCTGTTTCTTGGCCTCTGATAAAGACATTTTCCCTAAAGGTCCAGATACAACACCAGAAATTGCCCCTGTCCCCTTTAGAAAGACCTTCTTATCCACAGAAACATCTTGGACAGTTTTCTCCCCCTTTATTAGTTGGTTGAATGTTGGTTTGTCCAGGACCCCACAGTCAAGCAGCTGCTGTGCTGTTACTGTCTTACGGACACCATCAAAGAGTAATTTGGAGGGGTCAGCCTTCTCAGAGAGTGGTAGAAATTGTAGGCCAGTGTGGGGCTCTGTCTTGCATCTTTCCTTCAAAGCACTATAGCTGACATCACGATTTGTTTCTGGGTCAAGGTAGGAAGCAGGATTCTGCTTAAGCACACCACAGAAGTTTTCATCCAAAAGGTTACGCTTGATAGCTGTATCTTTGGGGAGGAACACACTGAGATTGGGATCTAGAATGCCTCCCGCAGACTCCTGAGCCTGCAGCAGGCGTACCCCTGTCTTCTTGTCAATTAGCCCCTTGTTCATGGCCTCAAACACTGAGAGGGGCTTGGCCGCACTAAGATCCTTGTATCCAACAGCAGCAGCTTCTGCTGCCAATAATCTGTCTCGATCCCTGATGTCTACCACCCCTCTGGCACATGCCTCATCGACTGTAAGCTTCTGATCAGTTTTAGGGTCAATGATGTGACCTGTGGCAGCCTGAGCTTCCAATAGCAAATCTGCACAATCGTCAGACAGAAGATCCTGTTTCTTGGCTTCTGAGAAAGACATTTTGCCTTGACGTCCAACTATCACTCCAGCAATGGATCCAGTGCCCTTTAGATAGATCATCTTTTCCGAAGACACTGTTGGAACAGTTTTCTCCCCTTTTGCTAGCTGGTTAAATGTTGGCTTGCCAAGGACTCCACAATCAAATAATTGCTGTGCTGAGACTGGCTTGCGGACGCCATCAAACATCAGTTTGGAAGGGTCTTTCCTCTCAGTGATTGGCAGAAGTATCAGACCTGTGTGAGACTCTGTTTTGCTTTTTTTCTTTAATGCTCCATAGCTGGTGTCATGCTCTGTGTCTGGGTCAAGGTAACACTCAGGCTTCTTGTTTAGGGCATGACAGAGGTCCTCATCCAAAAGGTTGCGCTTTATAGCTATGTCTCTGGGAAGGAACACACTGAGGTTGGGATCCAAAATGCCCCCTGCAGACTCCTGGGCCTGTAGCAAACGTAGCCCTGTCTTCCTGTCAATTACTCCCTTCTTCATTGCCTCAAACACTGAAAGAGGCTTACCTGTGCTAGGATCCCTGTACCCCACAGCAGCAGCTTCTGCTGCTAAGAGTCTTTCTCTATCCTTATTATCCACCACTCCTCTGGCACATGCTTCTTCAACAGTAAACTTTTGATTGCTTGCGGGGTCAATAATGTGGCCTGTGGCAGCCTGGGCATCCAGTAGCAAGTCTGCACTTTCTGGAGGTATGAGCATCTGTTTCTTGGCCTCTGATAAAGACATTTTCCCCAAAGGTCCAGGTGCCACACCAGCGATTGAGCCTGTCCCCTTTAGAAAGATTTTCTTAACCAGAGACACCTCTGGGACAGTTTTCTCCCCCTTTATTAGTTGGTTGAATGTTGGTTTGTCCAGGACCTCACAGTCAAGCAACTGCTGTGCTGTTACTGGCTTGCGGACTCCGTCAAAGATCAGTTTTGAAGCGTCTAGCTTCGCAGTGACTGGCAGAAGGAGCAGACCTGTGTGAGGCTCTGTCTTACATCTTTTCTTCAGTGTTCCATAAGCAGCATCACGTTCAGTTTCTGGGTCAAGGTAACACTCGGGACTCTGATTTAGAGCTTGATGGAGGTTTTCATCCAAAAGGTTACGCTTGATAGCTGTATCTTTGGGGAGGAACACACTGAGATTGGGATCTAGAATGCCTCCCGTAGACTCCTGGGCTTGCAGCAGGCGTACCCCTGTCTTCCTGTCAATTACGCCCTTCTTCATGGCTTCAAACACTGAGAGAGGCTTGGCCGCACTACGGTCGTTGTATCCAACAGCAGCAGCTTCTGCTGCCAATAATCTGTCTCGATCTCTCATGTCTACCACCCCTCTGGCACATGCCTCATCGACTGTCAGCTTCTCATTGTTTCTGGGGTCAATGATGTGACCTGTGGCAGCCTGGGCTTCCAATAGCAAGTCTGCACTATCATCAGACATGAGCATCTTTTTCTTGGCTTCTGAGAAAGACATTTTGCCTTCATTTCCAGCTACAACTCCAGCAATGGGTCCAGTTCCCTTCAGATTAACATTTTTGTCTGCAGATACTTCTGGGACAGTTTTCTTTCCTTTTTCTAGATCTTTAAATGTTGGCTTGTCAAGCACACCACAATCAACCAGCTGCTTGGCTGTGACAGGTTTCCGAACACCTTCAAAGACAAGTTTGGAGGGGTCTACCTTCTCAGGGACAGGCAGAAGCAGAAGGCCTGTGTGTGGCTCTACTTTGCATCTCCTTTTCAATGCCATGTAGGTTACACCCTCCTCACTATCTGGGTCCAGGTAGAGCTCAGGCCTCTGATTCAGAGCTCGAGATATGTCATTATCAATTAAGTTACGCTCAATGGCTGTGTCTCTGGGAAGGAAGACACTGAGCACAGGATCTAGGATACCCCCCACAGACTCCTGGGCTTGCAGAAGACGCAGTGCTGTGTCTCGGTCAATCTGTCTTTTCTTCATGGCCTGAAATGCTGAAAGGGGTTTGCTTGTGCCAGGACCACGATATCCCACAGCTGCAGCTTCCGCTGCTAGCAACCTCTCTCTATCCTCTTCATCAATCACACCTTGATTAAATGCCTCGTCAACTGTCAACTTCTGATTAGTCCTGGGGTCAATAATGTGGCCAGTGGCAGCCTGAGCATCCAGGAGCAGGTCAGCGCTATCTGGTGGCAGGAGATTCTCTCTCTTGGCTTCGGTGAAAGTCATTTTGGATAGGGGTCCAGCGATAGACCCTGGACCTTTTGGACCTTCAATAATCACCCCGGCTATTGGGCCTGTTCCTTTTAGATTGATTTTTTTGTCAACAGACACATCATGGACAGACTTATGTCCATTCACAAGCTGGTTAAATGTTGGCTTGTCCAAAACACCACAGTCAAGCAACTTGTCCGCTGTGACTGGCTTGCGAACTCCATCAAAAACCACATTAGAGGCATCCAAGGTTGGGGGCTCTTTAGCTCTCTTCAGCTCAGCTTCCATGGTTTGTCTGACAAGGGTCACCTCTCGCAGTTCCCTCTGGATGGCTGACAGCTTACTTTTATATGTCTCCTCAAGCTCCCTGAGTTCCCTCATCAGCCTCTCTATTTCATTTTTCAGAGTGTTCTTTTCCATCTCCTGACGTTCCTTGTCTGTGTCATATTGCCTGATCATGCCCTGCTTACTCTCATACTGGTCTTTCCAGTAGCCTAAATCCCTCTTGAACCTGTCGTTCTCCTCTTGAATACGTTGTTTAGCACGAAGCTCAGTCTCTAGAGACAGTTTAATGCGACTGAGCTCCTCCTCTAGCCTTTGATACCGATCACTGTCCTTTCCTGACAACTGAAGTTTCAGCAACAGAGAATCTCTCTCCATCACAATGTCATTATACTTGGACTGCATGGATTGTATCATGGATGTTGTCTGTAGAGATGGAAAAAAGCAGAGAAAGAGCAAAAAGACAAAAGGTTAGTCAACTTAAAAACACATGAACACACTTACTGCATATCAAGAAGCATTTCTTCTCTGCATTTTACATCATGGTATAAAATTATACAATCAACAACACTGGGATAGAACAGCTGTAGATCCAAATAACACTGAAATTAGAAATGATTGTGCTACTAATAAAAAATGAATTTAATCAAATTCAGTAATTCAAAAGAGGACGGCACAGATACTTGCTCCATTCTTTTTTTTCTAGCAGCAAAATCCTAAAAGGAGGTCTAATATTTTGGCTTACACCTGAATTAAAGTGACATTGTGATTGGATGACTCTGTACTTGCTGTAACTATTTTTTCCAGCATCTATATTCATTTAAAATGTTGAAAATAATAAAAATTGACTAAACCACAAGATGGCACAGTGTTAATTTGTGTACAAGTAAAACCTGGAATTAATCATGATTTATTATAATAATAATAATAATAATAATAATAATAATAAATAGCAAGTCTATGTGCATTCCCCCAAAATATATTTGCTTTGCTGAGTTATTATTGGACTATGCAGACTGATCTTTCCCATCAAAAAAAAAAAGAAATCATACAAACAAGAAAATGTCTTACAAGACTGGGAAGTAAAAGTATAAGAAAATTATTGACTATAAAAAATATTATGTGAAATCAACCTTCCCAATCCTGCAGACAAACTATATTAACATTGTTTATAGGAACTACAACTACACAATCAGTAGACAAACTATTACTATCCACATTCTGCAAATTTGCAAAACAGCAAATAAATAAATAATGTTAATAGATGGACGCCAACCTTGACTGACTGGTCTGAAACCGCAAGAAGAATTGCCTTAAATACTTTGAGAAATTCTGCATATTTTAAGTGTATATCGGTGCTGTTTTTACAAGTTTGTAAAATGTGTCCTGAAGACCACTAAGCTGCTACAAAGATATGATCAACAATAATCAAACCATACACCAAATGACCAGTGATGTCACTGAAAGTGTTGTTCATTTTTAGGAAAAGCAAAAAAGCATGCAGACAGGAGATCTTCGCACAGCGTGAAGAGGCGCACATGGCGTTTGCATGCGAGTGACTGACATGCAAGTTGATTCAAACACAGAACACGGATGTATGTGTTCAAATCAGAGGAACTAAGTTGGAGGCATCTGCGGGGGATCTAGAGGGGTTCCAGCATGCAAGCAAACATTTGCCTACAGACGAGTGCGAGCTACCCGACTGATCCAAACTAGGACTTGGACAAACTAGGATTTGGAAAGAAGAGAGCAGTTCACGTCTAAGTGCCCAACTTCCATGTACCTCGGTGGCTTGGTTTTGGATTTTCTCAGCTTCCAGCTTCAGTTTCTCCCTCTCTGAGGAAAGCTCTGAGACCAGGTTGCGGTAATCTACATTGCTGCGCTCACTGGCCTGCAGCTGCAGCTCCAGAGCATTAATCTGGGAGGAGAGCTCGTCGCTACATCCCTGTCTGGATATCAACAGTTCTTCTCTCTCGTGTCGCACTGCCCTCAGTTCCTCTTCCAGCTTCAACCTCTCTTTGGTCTGAGTTTCTGTCATCGTCTTCAGTCTTTGAAGCTCAGCAGAGTTCTCATTCAATGCTTTACTTCTCTCCTCTATAGTTCTGTAGAGACCCTCGTTCCTCAGGTTTGCCTCTTTGACTCTGGCCTGCTCCTGGAGGAGTTGCTGCTGCAGGGCCTTCAGTTCTGCGCCGAGCTGCATCATGCGGTCTGCAGATGTCTTGTTTTGTCTCAAGCTCATCTCCAGCTCCTCCTGCAGACGAAGGCGCTCTTCTTCACCTATCCTTTCCGATATGGTGGACTGGTCTTGGCTCTGGCGCAGTGCGGTGATGGTGCTGATGTACTCTTTCATGGACGTGGCGGTCTTTTCCAGCTCTGTTTCTACCTGTCTTCTTCTGGCCACTTCCTCTTGGTTAGCCTTCCTCAGATTCTCCACTTGGCTCTCCAGCCCGTCTCTCACAGCCTGAAGGTCCTTCATGCGCCCCTGTAACCTGCTCATGTTCTGTTCTACTCTGCTTTTCTCCTTGCTCTCCCTCTCCAGCTCTAATCGTATGGTCTGAAGCTCCCCCTCACACTCGCCCAGCTGGGTCGCAGTCACTGATGAACTGGTTAGCTTCACCTGCATCTGGGCCAAAGTCTGTTCAAGCACACCGTGCCCCTCCTCTATGGTTTTCCTTCTGCGGGTCTCCTCCTCTAGACTGTGTGTTATGTAGGTCAGCTCCTCGCACCTCTCCTGCAGACTCCCCCTGATTTCAGCCAGCTCCTCCACGTACTGGCTACGTTCGTCGTCTTTCTGCCTGATCAGCGCCTCCACCTGACTTTCCAGTTCTCTCCTCCTGCGTCCTTCCTCTGTGATGACAGCACGCTGACTGTGAGCTTCTTCGTCTGCTCTCTTCCTTTGCTCCTCAGCTTCGTTGAGGGACATCCTGAGCCTCCTGAGCTCCTCCTCCAGACTCCTCCTCTCTGCCGCCATCCTGTCACACTGCGTTTGGAGGTCGGCTGTATCCTCCTCCTTCTGGGCTGCCAGCCTCTGGATGTCTGTGCGGCTGACGTGGATCTGGGATTCGTAGCTGAGCTTTAACTTATTAATCTCCATACTGCATTGGCTTCTTACCTTTGACATCTCCTTCTGTAGCTCTTTGATCCTTGCTGCTTCCTCAGCCAGCTGCCTCCGCAGCTGGCCGATTTCACGGTCCTTACTTTCCACGCTGTTCTCCATCTCCATCTTGGACCACATGACCGTCTCCAGCTCCTTCTGCCTCTTCCTCAGCACGGTGTCGTACTCTTCCTGCTGCTGAGCGTAGCGCTCTTCTGCCAGCCTCCTCTTCCTCTTTTCTTCCTCGAGCAGGTAGTTGAGGCGCGTCACCTGATCGCTGAGGTCTGACAGCTGGCTCTGTGTGCTGTCCAGGCTCTCCTTGGCGGCGCTACACTGCATTGAAGAGGTCTGCTGCACCGCCTCCATTGACAGCAGCTGCTCCTGTGACTGGTTCAACTGCAACTGGTAGCGGGCGAGGGCCTCCTCCAGAGATTTGTTCTTGCTGTTGCCGTCTTGGATGCCCTCCCTCAGCAGGCGAAGTTCTTCTTCCAACAAGTCGATCCTGGTGTTACGAATCTGGAAGCAAGAGATGAACGCAGAGGAACATTTTAACGTACTTTTAGGTTCATATTGGGCCACCAAACATTTACATAGCTCTGTTTTCGCTACAAAATACAACATTGGTACCTTTAGTTCCTCCATGTTTTTCAGCAGCTCTCCCAGGTACCTGTAGTAGTCACCAGACGAGGTAAGCAACTCCATGTAACGGGTTTGCAGTTGTGTAGCCTGAGACAAAGACAAAAAAAAAGACTTAAATAAAAACAAAATTAAAACAAATTTCTTTGACCTCCTCCTTTAGCATACAAGAATAAAAGGGAATAATCTTAAAGTTTTAACGAGAAATCTCGACCTCCAGATTAAGATCCATCGTTGGCGACCTCAGCATCGTCCTCTTGATGGGGCTGTTGAGCAGCAGAGTCTCCAAACCGGAGGAGTAAGCGGCGAGGTCGGTCTCGTAATCCTGTACAACAAAGATTTCAATGAAATTTCATTCAATTAAATCAATTCTTCTGATGAGTCTGTTTATACATGCCAGACCTCCTTACCTTGATACAATTCACACAGGTCACGTTGTCCTTCAGCACACTGTCTACCGTCTCCCTCCTCAATTTGATTTCTGTGTTCAGGGCCTTGATAACACAATAACATGAAGATGACTTTACACACACACATATATATATATATATATAGACCCTCAACACTGTCACTAAGTTATTTGACCTTCTGGTTGTTAATGTGGTCTATCAGTGCTTGGATGTTGGATATCTTGGTAGCCTGCAGGGCATCTTGTTTTTTCCGTGTGGCATCGATCCAGTCAATGAGCGAGGTGCTGGTTTGCTTGTAGTGCTGCAGCTCTGGGACATACAACTGCAAATCCTGGAGTCTGAGCAACCCAAAAGAAAGCACCGTATGTTTAGCATCTTTTTCAGTAGATACTATTGATTAATTGTTTAAAGATGCACATGTAAGGAAGAGACAGACACCTGACTGAGTTGCTGAACCACCTGTAAACCCTGCCCCATGTCTGTTATTGCAGCTTTGGCTCCTTTGTATAAAACAGAGAACTCACCTGGTGTCGATCTGTCCATCAATCCGTCTCCAGCGGTCTGTCAGCAAGTTCACCAGCTCCGTGTATTTGGCCACCATCATGTCACACCTGTGGGAAGACCCGTCCACCTGACTGTTCCAGTGGCTCACCTTGGCCAACTCTGCCTCCATGCTGATCAGAGCATCCTTCTTCTGCTCCAGCTCTGCTTTCATGTTCTACACACCAGCAACACGCAGTAAAACACCGGTCGATGTGACATCCCAGACTAGACACTCTCTAGCTATCTCACACCAGTTCAGTTTAAACTGATCAGGGACTACGGAGCGTGAATATGCACTCCATTATTTCTAAGCTGCAGCAGTAAAAACAGAAATGTATGAAAATGTAATATGTTTTAATAGAATACCTTCAGGGTGAACACATAATCCTCCACCTCACTGGGCGTTAGAGAGGTGGTCTCTTTCTCCGCCAGTCTCGCCTCATAAACTTTCACTGTGTCCTCAACTTCTGCCACGCTCTGCAGCATGTCCCTCAGAGCCCGCAGCCTAAAAGAGAGGAAGGGATGAACGACACTCCGGATAATGAGATATAATACTTTTATTTTATAGTCTGCTGCTATCACAACATCACTAATACACACCTTCAATTCAACTCCCATTGAAGCTGTATTAAAGGTGGTAACACTCCAACAAAAAGCAGCGAATTTTGATACACACAAAATATCTATTTACCAATGCAGCACTGTAAAGTGCCTTTTTATGCCGATGATACCATTTCTTACGTTATCAGCTCTGCTGCAAACCTCTCCAGATCCAATCACATCGATTCATTTAAGACCCCGTACTCCAACTTCATCGGAGCTCAGACTGCCTGTGCTTTCATATACAGTCAAAATAATGATTCTAATAATAGTGATACTTTGTTATTGTACTAAGAATTTGGTAGCAGCTGTCCTCATGTGGTTCATTAACTTGAAAAATCAAAAAATTTGGATTTTTGTACCATTACTCATTTAAAAACAGAAAAAACTACAACCGACTTACAGAGCTTTGCTATATACTGATGAACCACTGATGAAGAAACTACAGTGGCCATGAATACATGAAAAACAGGAAGGAAAACTGGATCCAGTGTTTGGTTTTCCCGTTCTGCTCTTTGTAAGTTCACAAATCTCGGTTCTTTCTTGCTTGCAATAATCAAAACAACAGTTTGTTTGTTAGTCTCACCTCTGTAGGTAAGCTGACGAGCTGGCCTCCAGACTGCCCAGTCTTTGGTTGATGATTGAAACCTCACTGCGGAGGAACTCGGCTTTATCCGGATCCTTCATGCCCTCCAGCTCCTTCAGGATCCGCTCCCTCAGACGCAAGTACTCCTCGCGCATCGAGTCGATGTCACGCTGAACCCTCTACAGGGAAACACACACAAACAGAGTCATTGCAATGAATTATGGGGAGTAAATATTTGGAATAAGATTTGCTTTTAATATCTTTTTGCGTTTACCTCCAACTCGGTGATCTTGAGGCCACAGTCGTGCACCCCGTCGTCTCCGAGGCAGATGTGAATGTGCTGACTCAGCGTTCCCTCGGTATTCTCCAGCCTCAGTCTGAGCGCGTGCAGTTCAGATAAGCTCCATGAGGAGTACACCACCTTCTTCTGTGACGTCTT
Organism: Collichthys lucidus; assembly: GCA_004119915.2. Taxonomy (NCBI): domain Eukaryota; kingdom Metazoa; phylum Chordata; class Actinopteri; family Sciaenidae; genus Collichthys; species Collichthys lucidus. The sequence continues at coordinate 30,640,819 of CM014085.1, forward strand.
GGACCCATACTCACTCTTAATAACCACTTCCTTTTTCTGTTCCACCCTTTTCTGCTCCGCTCTTCGTCTCTCCTCTTCCAGCCTCCTGGCGGCCTCTTCTTTGGCCTGTTGCTGCTGCAGCTGCTGCTGCTGCAGCTGCTGCTGCTGCAGCTGCTGCTGCTGCAGCTGCTGCTGCTGCAGCTGCTGCTGCTGCAGTTGCTGCTGCTGTAGTTGCTGCTGCTGTAGTTGCTGCTGCTGTAGTTGCTGCTGCTGTAGCTGCAGTTGCTGCTGCGAAGGCTGCTGCTGTATTAAAATGAAGTGCTGCTGCTGCAGCTGTTGCGGCTCTGCTACTTCCTGCACTTGCATTTGATCCTCGTTTTCGACTGTGAGGACACACAACAATGTTTTTAATAATCAGTAAAGGAAAACATGTAACAATTCATTTCTAATTCCTTGCTCCTACAGGTGGACTGTACTGTATATGTTCTGTAATACTGACTGTAAATATGCAGCTTCGCCACCAGCTGTTCATAGTGGGCCTGGGATCCGGTGATCTGGTTCTCGATCGACTTCTTTTCCTCGTCGCCAAACATCTGGGAGCCGTGGCAGCTCACTTTGAACTCCTCAAAGTGAGTCTCCAGGCTCTTGATAATTTGACGGTATTCCTCAGGACGCATCTTGGCCAACTGAACACACACACAGACACAGACACACACACAGACACACACCATGTTTGACTCAAAGCTGAACAACATCAGAAACCAACACAGGTCAGTGAATGCAACACGTCTGTGGCTGGAGTTTACCTATCCAGCGTTGCTTGGATGTTGTCAGTTTTTTCTGATGCACTTATGTTTTGTGCACAAATAAACAAAGCAAGTAAAATATTAAAGCTGCAAGCAGCTACGGTCGGGCCCTCGCACATGTACGCATGTCGAAATGTGCATAACATCGGTCTTAATAATAGCGGTCTTAATAACCGCAAGAAGTTTCAGACAGCTCAGCCCAAAAGTCAATGGAGTCTCATTTTTTTCTAAAACAATCGGCAGTGTTGACTTTGACGCGCCGTCACAGAAATGCCCTTTGATGAAAAGTTGTGATTTTGATAACTTCTCATTGTCGTGGCCTTGAGAAAACACACGCCAAGTTTCAAATGCATCGGATAAATTCTCTAGGAGGAGTCCGTTCAAATGCGACCCCTGGAAATGACCCCAAAAAACACAAAAGTCCAAATTTGCCAAAAATTAGACGCCGTACGCTTCGCTGTAGCCCGGGTCACCAAGAGACTTTTTTGTGTGTTTGGGCATGTTACATACTCCCCCCAAATTTTGTACACGTGGATGAAACCGTGGCGAGGTGCCCCTCCGAAAACACACACCTAGGTGGCGCTGTCGAGCCATATGCGTACGTCCATGTGTGAGACCCCCCGAAATGCGCAATTTCACGCCCGACTTTAGGCGGGTAGGCAATTTTTTGTGAGTTTTCGGGGGGATATGGGCCGTCGGAAATGCTTTTTACTTTTAAACGTCGTTCAGCGTTCGAAATCCAATAGGGCCTCGCCCCAGCATGCCGTGCTCGGGCCCTAATAATATACATAATATGATGTTTCATCATAAAGCAAGTGGTTAATACCAATAAATGTCACTTTGTTTCTCATTTTTTGGATTTACTATAGTCGAATTGCTGATGACATATTATTCTAAGACAGCAGAGGCTGACTTCAGAGAGTCCATTCATCACCTACCATTGAGATGGTGAGAGAGTTGATCCGTTTGATATCCAGGAGGCAGTACTGCCAGGCCGTCAGACTCTTCACGTTGATGTAGAGCTGATTCCAGATCGCCAGGATGGCTTCGTAGTACTGCTCGTTCCTTTAGAGAACACACAGACGATATTTAAACCTGTAATCTCAGCAAGAAAGCGAATCTTTCACAAGAAACAACTTTTTTTTTTCATCTTACTTGTTGGCCAGGCTGATGCTGAGTGGATTGGGAGGCGGTACGATCAGGCACACCGACGGCACCGACATATCCAGCCCACCCGGGCCCGTGATCTCCCACTTACTGCGTTGGCTGTTGTCCTTCAGGATCGCCTCGTTGTCCTTCTGGATCACCTTCTGTGGAGCCGTAAGTAAAACAACATTGACGCTAAATGTCCAGCGGTGTCTACATGAGAGTCTACAGCATGTGTGAGGCTGTGATCCGATGATTAGAAAACTCACATGGTCTTGTTTGAAGTCACACAGAGCTTTGACGATGACGGGCCTGCTGCTCTTCTCTTCAGGGTTTCTGGGTTTCAGTCTCACGATGCTCTTGGACCTGTTGGCCAGATGTTGAACCTGCCTCTTGTTTTCCAAGATCTTCTCCTTCTCCCTCTGGGAGATATTAAAACAAAAAGAAAATCAATAATAATGATAATGCAGATCAAGAATAATAACTACAAACTGGAACTTATCAAAACAGAAGAACACACGATGAAACAGACATGATGGAGAAAAAAATAGAAGAACCAAACGGCCAAGAAAAGACAAAGTGAGATTAGGCCAGTCTGACATTATATGAGAAATAAAAAAAATCTTATTGACCAGGATGGTGACAGATTTAAAAACAGACGTTTAAGGTTTCTACTTGATGTATGTACAGAGCTCCAGACAAATATAAGTCAAAGGTTATACTACATTGAGCACTCAAAATGCTTTTGCATGTACATGAGATATACAGTTGTCCCTCACTATTACGCAGTTCACCTTTCGTGGCCTCGCTGTTTTGCAGATTCCTTTAGTGTAATTTTGCATGCTTTATTTTTTACAGCGTACTGTACAGTATGAACGCGCATTGTGTTCGGCACCGTCAGAGGAACTGTGAAATGAGTTACTGGAAATAATTTCTTATGTGTCAAACCTTGTAGATTGATCATTAAAATTAAATTTGTTGAAAATGTTTGGGCTTGAAAACAGGTTTTTAAGCTTTGGTTTCATTTACTAATACAGTATTGTACTTATTTCTGTTAAATCTGCGAAAGTTTGAACTTTAAGAGTTTAAATAAGAGACAAATGTGAGAAAATGTTGATGCCTGTCTGAGAAAAGTGTATAAAAGTGTGTGGTTAAGGGGTTTTACGGCCTTAAAACATGTAGAATAATTGTAAAAAATAAAGCTGATTACTTTGCAGATTCCGTCTATTGCGAGTTATTTTTTATTTTTATCCCCTGCGATAAACGAGGGACCACTATAATACATAGCCACATATTTGGGTTAGGGTTAGTTGTAAGTTGTTATACAGAGAGCCAGCACAACACAGGTCTTAATCCAAGTATACCTACAATGTGTAAATATGCACGACTCAGTCAACAGCACTGTTAATAAGTTTGTGATTAGGTAATCATGTTCATGGCATCAACACAGCCGGTCTGTTGTAAGAAGCTGTCGTACCTCCAGTCCTCTGAGCAGCTCCAGCAGGTCTTCCAGTGAAGTCTCCTTATCACAGACAAACGACTTACGGACCGTCTCGTGTTCCTTCTGCAGGGCGCTGTACGTCTCATTAGCCTCTTTGAAGAACTATCAAGAAACACATGACATGAGTATAAAAGAAGTGATTGAGAAACAGAAATAAAGGTATGGGTCTGTTTCGTCATGTTACCTGCTGGTACGCTGCGTTCTCCTTCAGATGGATGTCAATGCACTTGGTTATTTGAAGCAGCCATTTCCACTGAGTCTGCAGAGTGTCCCTGTACGCCTGAAACACAGGACGATAAACGATAAGCCTCCCACACTTATGATGCATGTCAACACCGTGCACTAGTCTGAGCCGATGAATGGATCGGTCCACACCTCGATCTTGTCCGCAGCCGGATGGTTGTTCTTCAGAAGAGCATCCACTTTGGTGAACAGTTTATTCAGCTCTTTCTCTTTGTCCTCGAGGGCGCTCATCAGTTTCTGTTACATGAAAAGAGGTTTGGTAATCACAGGGAAACATCAGGATGCAGCTGTGCGCATCAACACAAAGACAGTCCTTCTCCTGCTCCTCTAAACTTTCAATCATGTCTGTCCTACTAACCGAGTAGCTCTCCTGCTTCAGCGGGATGTACTGCTCGATGTTCTTGTCTCCCCAGTCGAACACCAGCTCCACTTCCTCCCTGCTGTTCACCCACATGATCTCTTGGCACATTTCCTGAATGATTCCCTTGAGCTCCTGCAGCTGCTGCGTCCGGTCATAGGACAGTTGCTGGCACGGGAGAATAAAGTGACTTTAAATACATGAAACAACAATGACAGTACAGTATGAGGACAGTATTTGTCTTTTTTTTTTACCTGTAAACTGTCCCATTCTTGGTCCAGAGCATGAAGACTTGCTTTGTCTCCTTTCTTGATCTATGAGAGGAGTGAAAAATAAAAAATAAAAAATCCCTTAAAATCTTAAATGTAATCAGTTAATCCTTAATTTACCCCTAAAACATAACAAATCAATCTGAACCGAGGTGTTTGGCAGCCAGAGAGCTCGCAAAGTGTCGATAAATGTGCAAATATAAAAACTAAAAACACCTTAATTTACTTTAACAAACAAAAAGTATGTCATTTGTACTTTTCCTTCATTCTTCCTTCATTCAAAATATCTGAAAAATCCCACCAACTGAATGTTTTATTAAAGTATGTCAGGGATTTTCACAGATGAAAACTAAAAACCCTGAAAAGCTCAAAATCTGCAGATTTAAAAGGGTGCATGAGTTTCCCTTTCATTCCCACATTCATGTGCTGCTAATACTATTGTAATGTTGGACTACTGTTAACAAACTTCAGCTTCATTCAGGAAGAAAACTGAACCTCAAAGCTGAAATCTGGCAGACCTTCAAGTGTGGTTGTGCCAAACAGGAATGATCTGCCAAGAATGTTTTATTAATGTAAGTTTGCACGTTTAGTTAATGTCCCTCGGGATGATGGATGTTAGAGTTAAAGATGTGACTAACTGAAGAGGGATCAGATCCAGATTTAACGTGTTTGCTCATGCATCCCATCGTTCATTTGTCTTTGTGTATTCAGATGCAGAACCGGGTCCTGGTGCAGCTTTTTGCAGCATTACTCATTCTTTAAGTTCTTTCTGTTTGTCCAATCAGATTTGAATCAATTCGTGACAAATGCAAACTGATGTTAGCGGCTTCTGTTTGTAACAAGAAGTAAATAAGTAACGACACGTAACAACAGCGCCCGGCAGAGCGGCGTGAACTCACCAGGTCGTCTCTGGCTCGGTCCAGCTCGACGCTCCTCTGGATGGAGTTGTGAAACTTCTGATGGCTGATGATGTGCTGATCGATGACTTCAGGAACGTCTCCCCATGAAGCAGTTTCAATCAGACGCTGGGACAGAAACGTGGATTTTAATATATTTTAAACACACACTTGAACATGTGAGTGCAATTCTTCTCAGAAACGTGTGTTTTCAGTTGTTTATTTAAACATTCGTCCTGATTCAGACCAGCAGGTGGTGGCAGAGAAACAAGTTTTGTTTTTTTCCTGTGAACTTTTGAGCCTTTTCACTGAAAACATCTCAGGAATCTACCAGAAGAACATTTGCCTGATGATTAAAGAAAAAACAAAACCTTCTTTTACTTTCTGTTTCCCTACAGTACTTCTCCATGTGTTCTCATTATATTAATTATTCTTAATGTCAGAGAAGCGTCAGCGTCTGTGACAACACAGAGCAGAGGAATGCTTTCATGCTGAACTTGTGTAGAGGTTATGTGTGCACACTGCGTTCTGGTTTAATGAGATCTGTCAGTCAGGTCACTGCCAGTTTTTTTTGCACCTTTTGCTGTAACATCCAGCCCATAGCGTCTTGGAAGCTCCTTCCATGCTCCTCCCAGGATGCTCCGATGCTCCCTCTGGTGCTCCTCCTCCTCTGCATGCTGCCCGTTATGGCCATATGGACCCCCTTCAGCTGGTCTCTACATATTTCCACACTGCGGATTAAGGAAAAGAAAGAAAGCACATTTGGCAAAGAATATTATTTCATTTACACACTGAAAGGGAGAAAGAAAGAGAGAGTGAAGTCTTCCTCACGATCTGACTACGTTGTCATTGGGCTGTCCCAGTTGTCGCAGGTCCATGGCACAGCTCTTCAGCTGCTCGATGGTGTCTTTAGCCATCATCATGAAGCGCTCTGCATCACCCGGGGAACTGCCCTGCAAGCATCAACAAGACATTCAGAGAGGAGCACGAACGGGAAAAATTAAAATCTGAAAAAAACCTGAAAACTTAACTGTAACTTGTAACTTCTTAGCTTTTGTTTTGTTTGTTTAGGCTCATGCACATTTCATTTAAACGTTCTGCTGCACAAAAACACAGATGATGTCTTGACCTGTTGGGTTTTTTGGATGTTACCTGGAGTCCGGTCTTTGTTTCGGTCACTAAATGCATTACTTGGAGTAGGTTTGTGCCAAAACTGTCAAAATCCTGGAGAAAATCTCTTGAAACCTCTTGAAATTCATGACCTTTTTAAAAGTGCGAAATAGAAGTGGGATTCAGTATTTCACACAGGCGTGAGGAGGAGGGTTCATATGCGAATCTACACGCTAATAAATCAGCCCGACCGCACTCGTTCAAGCAAGCGACGATGGGTTCTACAGAAAACCAAATATGTCAAGAAGAAGTTGCATAACACAGAGTTGAGGAGCCGTGTGTGTGTGTGTGTGTGTGTGTCTGTGTGCGTGTGTGCGTGCGTGTGTGTGTGTGTGCGTGTGTGCGTGCGTGTGTGCTGTAACTGAAATGTTTGCAGAGTTCATCTGACAATAAAAAACTGACTTATTGACGACTGAATTATTGCTGGAGGTGGTTTGGCTCCTGAAAGAGAAATAAACTAACTGCTGTCATCTTCCGCCTGGTTCCTATCGCATGTTCTGACACAGACTCACTCATCGAGTTGCTCAGTTTAAAGCCAAACAACAATTCTGCATATTTTTGTCAACAGAAGTGAAGCTGCAACACGATGCTATTTTCCGTTGAAATAAAAACCTTTAGAGTCTGACCCAGACGTGTTTTTATCTGCACAGCCGGAGGAAAGAAACCTAACATGCAGCGTCTGGTGAAAAAAATAAAATCATGACTCACAGTCTGCAGGGCGTATTCAGCTTTCTGCAGGTACTCCTGGCACTGGCCCTGCAGGATCATGGCTCTCTGGTGGATGGCAGGGAGGCTGGCGCCGCTGCAGGGGGCAGCAGAGTAAACTCATCAGCTTCAAGCTCATTTATTATAATAATCTTCACATATATCATTTTATATTAATCACAGTTTGGACCAGCAGCTCCCAACTTCTTTATTATGTGACTCCTTTAATGGTGTCATGTTTACTTGCACATCATTTCTCTTCTTGGATGGCTTCAAAACAGAGCTACATTTAGGCACCTGTGTATCAGATACAACATTACATATATTTAAAAAAAAAACAACTTTTGGGGGTCCAAATAATTTCCTAGAAGGACATTTATATGTAACTGAAAAGTGTTTCTGCAAAGGAACACGTAGTTAGGCAGCAATAAGAGTCCAAATCAAATAAAAATACAGATGAACACAGCTGATTATGCAACTTAAAAAATAAAAAAACTATCCTGGAGTTTTGAGGCTTTCAGTCTTTGAAAACTAATTTACTTATGCAGAAATATTTTTTCTCTTATGTAAACAAACATTTTTGACATCCGTCTTTTATTAAAAATGTTTTCTGTTGTACAGCAAATTCCTGATACTCATCAGGCGACCTGCATGCCAATAACAACATATCTGCACAATTACTGTACAAAAGCAAACGAGGGGAAAAGGTTCTGCATGAAAGAAAAGAGCCAGACATCTGCACACGTTTCTATTTTGCAAAAAGCTTTTAGTCACAAAGAGTTCATCAAAGCCCGAGGATAATATCTGCTGTAAGATGATAGCAGCTAACTACTAATAAATTATTTGTCTCTTTAAAGAACTGTACACAACTCTTTAACAAGGGACCCGGAAACAATCAAACATCTTTCATTTGACAGGAGCAGCACAGTGTCTGTGTTAAACATGTTGTGTTCATGTCCTTTTCTAAAATACCACGGTGACATAGTCGCTCTGTTCTGTGTGACTGTGTGACCGCGTAGGAAGGTCTGAAACAGTTTCATGTTTCTGGAACAAGTGAGCATTAAGCTGTTGCAGCCGCAGGAACTTAGCAGTTCATTGTGAGCCATAAATCAAGACTCAAGTATTTCCCTCCAGGGGACGGGAACGCTTCTGTGCAAAGAAGAACCTGAACTGTAATTTCTGCAGAAGCACGGTCATCATTAAGATTCCCATAGGTTTTAAAGTGCAGCTTTGTTTTATTATCAGCTATGTGATAAAGGGTAACTGGAAACTCCCATGACAAACAAACTGAACGCACTGCGGCTCTTTGTAAACTTTGTGTTGCAGCTTTTACTTAGACAGAAACATCAGAGTATGAACCACATTATGATCCCTGCAAATATTTTCATGCATTTGCTCGGTAGATCTGATGTTTGAGCTGCAAATTTAAGAGCTTAAGATCTCAGAGTGTGCAGGAAATGAACACTGGGACAAAACAGACAGTCATGATTAATATTTAATAGTAAGCAGCGTCCTCAGGGCAGGGGGAGGGAACAAAATGTACACAACAGGTGGCAGGTGAGCAGGTGAGAGTAAAATATGAATCCATACCTCATTCCGCCTTTACCGGGCAGCGTGCCGCCTCCCATGCCCATGCCGCCGCCGCCTTTAACGGTCATCGATCCGCTGCTGCTGCCCATCATTCCGCCTCCCATGGTTCCCATCATCCCGCCTCCCATGGCTCCAGAGGACTTTGAAAAGTTGTAGTTGTATCCGTCCATGGAGGCGTCGTATCCGTTACCGCCTCCCTGAAAGACTTCGTTCCGCAAGTACTGGACGTTCCCGGCGCCAGCCAGGTCACCTCTGGACCCGACCCTGCGACCCATACTCATACTGTTCAGACCGCTCTGGGACCCGTACATACTCATACTGACAGCTGAACGGCAGCCGAAGCGGCTCTGTGCAAACTACCGGGCGTGAGGTTGAAGGCGAGGCGCAGAAAAGGTGTACCTGTCTCCACCTGTCTCCACCTGCGCGCCCGGGTCCCTCTCCTGCAGACTGCAAACGAGCTGCAGGGGAGGACCGCTTTTTGGAGGAGGGTGACCACACCTCTCTGTCTCTCCCCAAACTGCTGTGAGCCAAAAAAAAAAAAAAAAAAAAAAAAACTTTCCCCTGCTCTGCCACTCCCATCCAACTCAGCTGGAGGCGTACGTGTTCTGGTTGTTCTATCTTTGTGGGGACAACACTGTAAATCAGACAAGTCGGGACTTTTTTTTATTTTTAATTTCAATGTAGGATATTATTATGACTGTGGTCATGTTTCTTTGTGTGCCTGTGTTTGTGTCTGCTATTTTCGTATGCAAATAGGATGTGCCATCCCCAGGAGGCGATTGGTGCAGTAATTTCCCAGTCCTGGCTTGTGATTGGCTGTGCCTGAAAGCCCTAAGGATAAAAGGAGCCAAGATGGCCGCTGCCGAGGGGACACCATTTCCTCATCCTCCTCTCCCAACTTTTGCCACATGTCCTTTTGCCTAACTAATGACCTTAGAAATAGCTTTTTCTTTGAAGAGTAGGGGTGGACTGCCATTTTGTTTGATTGTGTTTTGAAGATAGTTTGTGTTGGTTGTTGTTTTGGCCTGGGTCCACCCTGAAGTTGATTCCTTAGTTGTAGTTGTTTGAGATTTAGATTTTTGTAAATAAACTATTTTTCGTTTGTACATAAAACCCTGTGTAAGTGGCTACTTGGGACTCGGGGAAGATTGAGGCACCTATTTCTAGTTATGCTCTAGACCCCTAGACTGGGGTATAACATGAATTGGAGGCTCGTCCGGGAAGTGAAGTGGGCAGGTTTTTGGAAAGTGGGACAAAGTGAGAGTGAGGACAGATTTTGCAAAGTGAGGAAAAAGTGAGGACAGTTATGAAAAGTGGAGACTTTTTCAAAGTAAAGTGCATTTCAAAAAGTAAAAACAGTACTAAGACCTTTCAAGTCTTCAAACTACTCAAAGCGCTTTTACACTACGTGTCTCATTCACACACATTCATACACCGACAGCACTGGCTGCCATGCAAGGTGCCGATGCTGACCATAATCAGGGTTCAGTATCTTGCCCAAGGACACTTTGACATGCAGACTGGAGGAGCCAGGTACTGCTTCAAATAGCCTGTTTTTCAAGTTAAAGAATGCACATTTTAAAAATGAGTTTGTGTTAAACTTTGGGTAAGGACCTGGAAAGCATTACGTCGTCACACATATAGAAGCAGGCATTGAACCCTAGTATGCACAACTATTAAATAAATGTGTGAAATCAATATACAACAAAGCTGAGAGAGAAAAATTCATGCAATATTTTTGATTCATGCATTAATTCAATCTATATGCACTTTGTAATAGCTGACTCTTTTTTTAAAGGTCAAAGAGCTTCAAGGCAAACTGCTGCAATGATGCATCCACATGACCAATTTTAATTAGGAACAAATGCTTAGATTGCACCTCGCCTCCTTTACTCGACACGCCCAACTCACTCACTGTCTGTCCTCGGCAAGCAGGGGAAGAAAAAAAAAGAAACCTCACACACAACTCTGACATTTGCCTCCAGCCAATAGGTGGGACTCACAGGAAAAACAAGTTTGACAGCTGCTCTCAAGTCAACAGTAACTGTATCTTGGTTTTTATCATCACAGTTTGACGCGCTAATATGACAAATGGTAATTCATCATCCTGTAAGAGAAGCTTCAGGGGTCTGGAGTTTTATGCTGATGAATACAACAGCGATGTGCGTACAGTGTGTTCAGTCCACCTATACATTCACTGATGCAGTCTTGGTTTTGTTGCTTTCTTAAATGATTTGATGATTTTAAACAACTTTTAAATATCACTTCATTGTTTGATTTACAGTCTTTGCCTGTCTGCAGGTATTGTGATCTTCTACCGCAGCTTGAAATTAGCTGGCACGATGGAAAAAGTTTGAAATATGAAGCACACACGCATTAAAAAGCTTCCCTTAGCAGACACAGTTTGTTAGTCAGTCTACAACTGAAATATCTCAACAACTATTTGGTTTATTGCCATGAAAGTTGTCACAGACATTCACGTTCTCCTCAGGATGATATGCGATAACTTCAGTAATCCATTTTTCATCTGATGTGATTATTAGATCAGTCGATCATCACATTATACCTGCTGAACATCAGGATGCTAGTGACCATGTAAACACACTGAAAGATGGTACATGTGTTGCTCTCTCAGGTCGTCCTGATTGTGCCACCTCATTGAGGGATTGCTGTGAGGTGTCTGCACATAGATGCATGCGTGTACTATTACATATATATGCTTTACATCAAGATAACTGTTTGGCCTGCTGGCTGTTATTTTAGTCCATCCTGACTTTAAGGGTATTTGGATAGGGGTACCAAAGAACCAAAGAGTTGTCAGGAGTGTTGATGTTTTTTCCTGTGTGTGTTTCCTTTGAGAGATTTCAGGTCAAAGGTTAAGAGCAAATTGGAGGGGCCTCTCTTTTCTTCTGTCCCTATCTTACACTGATTTATACTATTGTTTATTTAGACTGCATGTATTGTATTGTATTGTATAACCTCCACCGTATATAAGGGTTTGTAACACATAGATCAGGAGAGTCTCTCATCATTCGGCCAGGAGCTCTCCAAGTAACGTTTTACTTGCTACGATACTGAACTTGTAATAAACCTGTAATACGACTAAGACAGTGTCGGCGGAGTTTCTCTTGAAACATCTTCAACTGCATCACCACCAAATATACTACAGTTGTCCTTCATCAGTGGGGTGATTTCAAGACGGCTGGCACATTTGGTTTTGTTTTGATCATGTTTAGTTTAGCCTTGGTTCATGTTACACATAGTTTTTGTTAGCCCCTACGGTTTCATAGCACCCAACCAGTACACTTTTGTCCCATTGTGCTGTACTTAATACATCAAGGGTTGCTCTGTGGACTTTCTTTTTTTGTTTTTGCTCTGTTCCTGAATGAGTCAGGCATAACAAGTGGGGGCCCGTCCGATTTCAATAATAATGGTGAGTGTGAGTTATGTAGCATCCAGCTGTGGGGAGGATTCTCGCTGTGCTGTCTGGTTTCATCTTCCATTGTTTTCCCCAGATACGGTGTAGCAGCATTCACCCCCCATGAGGTGTTGCTGGGGTCTTTTTTTTTTGTTTGTTTGTTTTCAGGGCAGTTTTTTTATTTTTCGTGTTGTCAGTGGAGTTAGTAGCATTTGGCTTTGGAGCATCCCAAAGTATTGGCTGGGACATTTTGTCCTCCCCAATTCAGATGTTTTATAGGTGCATAAATTCTCACCACCAGTGAACAGGGTTAGTCAGTTTAGGCTTGGCAGTTTATAGTCACTAAATCTCCCGTGGTTGCTCTGTGTGTGACTCAGACCGCTTTGTTTTATTTTCCTGGATGTGCTCAATGGGTCGGCTGCATAGTCAATGTGATGGTGTTAAACATGGATACAGAGCAGGATCAGGGGCTGAGTTGTTGTGAGGTAGTTCATGCTCCAGTGGCTACAGTCATTCCTGAGTCTTGTGGTGTGACTATCATTTGAACAGTATTTGCAGGTGGTGAAGGAGAGATGGGGGTTGAGGTAGTCTTAGAAAGGGAGAAAGCAAAGGTGGGACACTTAAAAATTGGATATGATAAAGATAAGAGAAGCACATATCAGTGGTAGAAATGAATCTACAGGTGTGTTTTCTTGCATCGTGTCTAAATTTGGGTGCAAAAGACCCAGACACATTTTTTGCATAGTCTGAGCGTGTGTCAGAAGTAAGAGGATAACCAGATATCCATAAAATGTTGACGTTGCAGTGTGTTATCACCACAGACCTGCTGAATGTGGTGACTATGTAGAGGTTAAAGCTGCAGTTTAAAAAGCTTATCAATGAGTTCCTGAAGCAGACAGACAGAAACTGTGAGAGAGGTTCATTTTACTCTTGCTCCCTTCTCGAGAGCTGGTGTGTTTCAGGCTCTCTGGTTTTATTTGACCCTACAGCCACACTTCACTACTGATTGCTGAGTTCAGTACAGTTTGCTTATGTTAAGCTATACTGTTATTGCTCACAAATCTGTGGCTTCCACTGCACATCAATTTACGCATGAAATTATAAAACGCTGGCTATAGTGGCTTTCATAATTACTTCCATGCAACAACATCTTGTGAGGGACTTCTTTGTTTTCCTCAAAGCTTCTTCTTATGGAGAGTTTTTGCCAAAACAGCAGCAGCAATTACACCAACTCAACAAAGAATACAGGAGGTCAAGGGAAGGGAAGAAAAACAAGCAATGTTTTTGAGTCAGCATGTCTTCACAAGCATACCTCGACACAGAAGCAGCTGGTTTATAACCCAGTTGAGTCTGATTTGACACAGTCCTCTAACACAAGTTGTAATAATACAAATCATAACAATAACGTATGATTGCCAGAAGCTTGAACTCTGGCCCTGCACACCTCCCTGTCACCCACCAAACTCAGCAGCTATTGAGGAATGTAGTGTGTGTTTGTAAGTGTGTGGGTGAGAGTGAAAGTGTGAAAGAGAGAGAGAACGAAGCAGGAACGGGTGGGGTAGATTATATACTTTGTTTGCTGTTTATGATTTATTGTAAACAGTCGTTTACTATTAACTCAAACAAAATTGCACCCTTGGAGTGGATGATTGAGCGCAGAGGAATTTTATACCGGGATTCGACGATAAATCCAGCAGCTCTGCTCGCAGCCTGTTCTGAGCGCTCGAGTGATTCATGGAGATCATAAACTGCTCTAACATTTTTCTCAGGGAAAAAAGAAAGTCCCACCTTAACATCATGTTTTTCCCTTTGGCAAATTACTTTAGAGAACACGCCCTTGCCTGCACCTAACTTCACACAGATACACGCTTTTTGCCAAGACAGCATTCCAGTGCTGGTCTTCCTCCTTTTTAAAAAAAAAAAACTTACACTTTGCGCCTAATTAGCAGCTTTGAACGCTTTGCTGTCACTTAAAATAATGAGTTGAGCTCAGAGTTGGCATGAACTTGAGTGATGTACGAGCATGTTTGAGAGGAAACACTACATTAGGACAGGAGAAGGGGATTAATAATTTCATTTGAGGCGTAGTCTCAGCGTTCCCACCTTCCCCGAGTCCTGATGGCTGCAGACAGGATAAGGCTTGCACACTTTAATGGGTTTGTAAGGCTGCCTGACATTTTGCAGGTGTGTATGTAGAGACACTCAGGGATAGTAAATGAAACTATTGTGGAGCAAATCAAGTTGTTTGAATCTAGATTACTCTCTCAGACGGGCACTTCTTCTCAGTTCTATCTAAATGATGCCTTCATATCTTTTCCCTCTCAAGTACTTGAACTGTTGTTTGGCTCGCCCTGGTATCTTTATCTGGCTTTGAATGTTGCCAGAACGTCACACTATAAAGTCAAAAGAGAGACCACGTTGTGCCAGTTTTTGCCTGTATTCACAGAAGCTGTTACAATTATCAAGATGTTTTTATTTATTATTTCAAGTTATCTCAAGAAAACAAAAGATAATGAATCACGAAACAGTTGCAGCCGTACGAGCCTCACGCCTGAACGATCTCAAGTCTCAAGATAAATTTTTTTTAAAAACTGATAGCATGAACAGCTGCTCTCAGCTTCTATACATTAAGGCACTGGTCCCCAACCACCGGGCCGAGGACCAGTACCGGTCCGTGGGTCATTTAGTACCGGGCCGCACATAAATATATAAACATATGTATAAATGTTTTATTTTAAAAAATGGCCAGATTCTTTCCCAATTACATCCGTCTGTGCCTCAGGTCAGGACGCTCATCTCGGTCACGTGATACGCGTGTTACCCCAGTTAAGGCCTCAAAGCAAAAAATTAAAAAAAACGTCTTTGGAAAGCTTCTTCAGCGACCAAAACTAAATCACGGAATAGACTGGACATAAGGAACACACTTCGGGTGTCATTGTCTCCTATTAGTCCTAGATGGGACGGGTTCGTTGCAGAGAAACAAGCTCAGGGCTCCCACTAATTCAGCGTAATGGTGAGTTGTATTTTTATGCACTTTATATTTGTTTTTTTGCCGGTCACATCATTTTATTTTGTCGTATTTACGCCCCCACAACTTGAAGGCCGGTCCGTGAAAATATTGTCATACATGAGACCGGTCCGTGGCGCAGAAAAGGTTGGGGACCGCTGCATTAAGGCACATTCTTGTTTTTTTCACGGCTTATTTGCTTCTGATTAAGTCTAAGATATCTCGTTAGCAAACAAGCAAACAATCTCTGATAACCCAGTGTATGTTTCCTGCTCAGTCGCAAACAGCAGCCAACTTTTGAATGTGGAATACATGAAAATGGAAATGTCTCAGGAGCTGGTGGAAACCAAAACAGAGCTAAAAGGAAAGTGAATACTTACATTTACAAATACTTTATATTTTTTACTTTTACTACTTCAGGTCTTTAAGAACCAAGAACCAATATGGGGAAAACAGAAACTGTTCAAGTTTTAATGTGCACAAAGCACTTTGTTGCATTAAAAGCATTTTTTTAAACATTACTGCAGCCCGGGTTTAATATGCAATACAATTTTAAGTAGGAGTCCCTGTCAGCTGCAGGTTACTTAGTCTGAAAAACACTGAAGACCTCCAGCCTGAAGTAACAGGTGTTAAATGTCAGCTGTGTGCAAGCTTTGTTTTAAAAAATGGAACAAACCTGCACTCGCCCTCCTCGGCTGTTGGAACTTTTCAGATTAATATTAACATAACAGCGCCCAGGGATCATTTCTGGGAGCTTAAACTTGGGTTTGTCATGGGTTGAACTGAGGGAAACTCCTTAGCGAATACGGGCTCCACACCCATGAACACACCTTGACTGGAATCAAGGGAGGAGTCTGTTATTAATCCTACTATCTAGTGAAACTACTTCTTTTTCCAAGACACATAAAACAGAAGGATCTCATGTTAATGACTCAGACCGCATAACCACAAGTTCGCTTTAGCACACAGAGGAGGAGCCTAATAGTTTTGTTTTGTTTTTTCACTGTCTGAGAGGTTGTCTTGTCTTGTCTGGTCTGGTCTTGATATCTTATGCCAGCATGCCCTGAACAATGTGAGTGTGTGTCTGTGTGTGTGTCTAGGGAAAGTTTTCAGTCTTTACACCAAAGGATTAGAAGTGGTGATGAGTAATGATGATAATAGCTGGCGTTCAGGGTGTGGCTGCTTGTCTGACATTGTTCTCAGGATTCAAAGAAATAACAAACTTTATGAGTATTTCATCGTTTAGTTAAGACCCACTTCACATCATAATATAGTCACTCAATGCAGTTTCACATTTTCAACACATTTAACCTAGAAGTGTTAAATGCATCTGCTAATCACCCAGTCAGTGTCTGCAGAGATATTTCCAGTAATGTAAGACGATAAAAGACAGTTGTAGTTCACACGCTTAAGACTAACACATGTCAAGCACCTGTCCAGCTTATGACTGACGTTGATGTAAGTTCATATGACGAACAAAAAGCACTGGAGGCACGGGCACGGCCCTCAAGATTAATGACACGTCAAGGTAACATCCATGGCTGCACCTGAAAAAGCAATTAGTTCAAAGACAACGGATGCAAAAGAAATTATCTGCAGAAGTATCAGTATCAGTCGGCAGGTTGTCAAGTTGTCGAGTCAAAGTGAATTGGCAATCAGAGAAGGAAAACACGAAATAAAAATAACACAATCCTGCAGTAAAAACCTTTTACTAACCTGTTCATTACGTAACTGACGATAAGTATTTAAAGCTGTGATAGCCAGTTTATTTTTGTCATCAGCAAAACTTCCATCATAACCTTTGTGTTTATTGTAATTTAATATATATTTAATGTAAGAGATATAAGACCAACTCAAGGCTCTGTTCGCAGGCTTTATAGTCCGTGACAAGAGACTTTGGCCAATCACAGGTTGGCAAGATTTTGTGAGACAAACCCAAAGTGTCAGCGTGTGACAACCTGGGAATGTGACTCAACAACCGACTCTCTTTCTATACAATTGCTTGCTTAACAGTCTGGCCTAGAACATTAAGCTCTGACATGCTTCTAGTTTATCAGTCTGGCTAATCTGACCTCAGGTCAGAGGATTTTTCTCCAAACTCACAGAGTTCAACAAAGATCTGGCGACAGTGTTCGACCTGATATGATGTTTGCAGCTTTAAACTGATTCAACTTAGAAAGACAAGTTACTCTGCTGACAGAAAAATAACAAACTGAACTCTGGTTTAATAATTCAAGTCATAATAATGTCAAACTAAATTCATTTACGATAAATCAGTTGTCACATTGGATGTGAATTAATTTGATTCACATGTTCTCAGTGTGAAGTTGCAGTAACGCTGCGCATGACTGATCTTTACACATGTTAAAGACACGCAGCAGGTTTCCATCACGAGTGCATTCTTCTTGAGGAACTCTCAAACAATGCATGCTGGGAAGTCTGCTTATTGTGTGTTGGATGAACTCTCAGCAGTTCATTCATTCAACACTTCAAAAGTCACAAGACTTTAAGTCAAACAGACTCTGAAGTCAAATACTTACAATTATTAACTTGAAATGATCTTTTAACAGTGTGTAGTTTAAACACATTTAGCACATATTTGCATAGAGATTCAAGTTATTATTATTTTTTATTACATTTTTTGTAGTTAACTGCTAAAACTACAAAAAAAGGCTATAAAAGTAAAGGAATGATTGTTTTATTTTTATCTTAACGTTGCTTCTCTGCTGTAATCTCCTGTAACCAGCCCCACATTCATCATGCAGCTGTCACCGAAAACCTGACTTGGCGTTCCTGCATTCCAGTGAGTAATGAGGTATTAACTAAATAAACAGGGAAATGACTAAATGGAGTGTTGCATGTTTGCTGACATAAGACTTGTTTGTATTTCTTTAAAGTAGTTTTAGATTTAACCAAACTAGATTTCTACCTAGTGTGGCTTTGCTGTAGTTCAGTTTCTTCCAGTGTAAACATGGTAGTTTGGATTTTTGATTTCAGGTGGCAACATTTATAAATAACTCCAACTTAAACATTCACGTTCCAGGTACTTGAATCTATTTTTCCTCGTGCGGATTGCGTATTACTTCAGAGTGGTTCTGTGAATATTTTGTGCATCCCTCATTGCTGGTGCTAAAAAAAGACACAGTGAGGACGCGGGAGATTAATTAGACTCTGAGCTTAATGAATTTGGGTATTTTTATTATCAGCTTGGAAATGGATCCAAAATCCAACCAGCTATTGGAACCAGAAACTAGTGGAAGATGTAACAAATGCACAACACTACACTGACTGTGTTTCCTGTGTGAAAGAATA
The DNA here is from genome assembly GCA_004119915.2 of Collichthys lucidus. Lineage (NCBI taxonomy): Eukaryota > Metazoa > Chordata > Actinopteri > Sciaenidae > Collichthys > Collichthys lucidus. The sequence continues at coordinate 30,659,219 of CM014085.1, forward strand.
AACGCCCAATTTGAAAGAGGAAAAATACAAAGAGGATCAATCCTGCTTCATGCATGACTCATACATGGTTTTCAATTATCAATGTGCTTGTGAGTTCTGAATTTGCTCTCGTCGTTTGGGTTTGTTTTGTGTGTACAAGCTGTATTTGCATACACTTTAAATGGACTGCACTGGCTCCGTGGTGGAGGGTAGGGTGGAGCAACCAGAAACCAAAAGACACACACACACACACACACACACACACACACACACACACACACACACACACACACACACACACACACACACGCACACACACACACACACACACACACACACACACACACACACACACACACACACACACACACACAGTCATAGCAAGAGAAGAGTCAGGACTTTTATTCCAGCTGGTTTGACAGTCATACATTTTTAATAGAGCACACTGAATCATAGGGGGTGAGGAGAAAGAGACACTGAGCTCTTATTCTTGTGTTTGCACCTGTGCAGGTGTGTGTGTGTCTGTGAGTGTGTGTGTGTCTGTGTGAGAATGAGCATATAAGGGAGGATAAGAGAAAGACAAGACGCATTCATCGCCTGAGGGACTTTGCATCAGAGGTGAAAGAGGTGACTGTGCAGGAAAACAGAGAAGTGAGAGGAGCCCTGTGCTCGGCTTTCAACACTGGCATCTTCCGTGTTTCTTGTCATGTTGATGCACTAGCAAAAAGCAGTACATCTAAGTCTTCAAGTTTTTACAAATGACCGTATACTCTGTGTTAACTGTGTAGTATTAGGCAAGAGAGCAGGCTGCTGTAGCTCCCCGATCCTGTGACAGAAATGTACCTGTGCAGCAGGGTGACATGGATACGCCTCCTGGGGGATATGGACACAGAGTCGAGGAGAGGAGGAGGAGGGGGGAGGGCGGTGGCGGTGAATGGGAGGGTGGAGCCAGGCCATCAGAGAGCTGTCACATGACACCTGAACCAATCTGGGTCAATGGTTTTATGGCGACCAATGATGCTGCTCCACCTCCTCGTAGACAGAGGGATTCTTTCACTCCGGGCCCGTCAAGAGGAGACTCTGTCGTGAAGGAGTTCAAACGGTTAAACACCACTGTCGTCCTTTATACTCATGTTATGTGTCTCTTTCCAAATGAAGTGGTTTAGATTTTTTAATCTGTCTTACCAACCCTCTATAGATTCCCATGTCACACGCAATGAGTCTGCAGCAATGTTCCTCTTTTATTTATCATTACAAACGATACTGGAAAAATGTCAAATATTTGATGTTTGACATGCATATTATTGTCCCATGTTAAAATATGTTTGTTGTGTTGGATTAGTATCTTAACACTGTGTCCACAAGTTGAATTTAATTAATTTAATTAATACGACAACAGTTTATCGATCTGCTAAGTGTTTGGAGGTGTTATATTCTGTAAGTGTTCAACGAAATATTATTTTGCTTCAGGTGGCTGCACACGCATACAGAGAGAAAATACAAGGACTGCAGCAATTTCTCAACTGAACTGATCTGTTAGTCTTAAGCGTGTCAGGTTTAGAGTGCTCTGTTTGCAGACTATGTCAGAAACTGAATATATGCATAACTATGTTTGCATAGAGAGAAGGCCTTTTCATGTGTGTCCTGAGTTTTGCAGCCACTGTAGTTTCTCTTTCGTGCTTTGGAAGGCGGAGAGTGTGGCAAGGTGGTTGCAATCAGCAACTACAGCGCGACAAGCCACTAAAAATCTTACATGAATGACAACTCTGCTTACTAGAGGAATATTTTGCCACGCTTTACGTGGATGTCCAGACAGTGTTATGTGCAGTCAGCTGAAGCAGCAGATTCCTCTGTGCCGAGAAACAGCTCCAAAATCTGTTTGTCATCCGCCACCGGCGCTGTCAAAGAAAAACTACAATCATTTCAGCTTGAAGGTAATGATGTACTTAGCGGGCAAAAATATTCACGCAGTTAAACTGCAGGAATTCATTCGCTTGCCAACGTTGTGTCACGTTGTGTGTCACTCAGCAGCATAAGTGGGTGCGGTAATCAGAAGTTCAATGTGTTCTGTCACGAAGGCTCCACGAGAACTCAGCTCTCCTCAGTCAGTACAGCACACACTATTTATCGTCTAAATGAACTACATTTCCCATCAACTTTAATTAGACGTCCACAATAATGTCCAGCAGGTGGCACTGAAAACACAACTGAGTCATTTTTACTTATATTTCTGTTGGCGTACGCGCTAAAATAACGAGATACAATGTGTTAATTAATTAATGAGCTATAAAGGTGCTCGTGAGAGTTTTTGGACTTTGGACAGAGACAGGTTAACTGTTTCTAGTCTTTATGCTAAGATAAACTAATCCCTACCTTCTTCTCATTTCTTACTTTTTCGATCTTTACAACCTCATGCTGGCATTGTAAAGTGTGTTTAAATACATGGGACTCGCTATTACTTCAGCTTCTGCTGATTAAAACAGAAGCACTGCTGTGGACACGCTGCAGCTGCCGTGTCGCACGATGACGCGAGACTGCACAGGCTCAAAAAGTGAAATGAATGAATGAAAGTCATTAGAAGTTTACGCCAAAGGAACAAATTATTCTGTATTCTTTCCTGAGGAGTAAAATTAAAAGTATTTAACATAAAAATTGGATAAGTGCACACACCAGAATGCAGGAAACTCATATCAAGGTCTTCTTACACTGCTGTGTGTAACAAAACCATAAATAAATCATCATGTTATTTGGATATATTAAATTACTAACTAACTAATAAAGTGATTGCTCACATCCATCTTCCAAAACCATCCATCCTTGTCAGGGTTGCTGGAGCAGGGACTGGAGCCAGATGTGGGGTCCACCCTGGACATCAACAACAATGACGTTTAATTAAATTTAATTGAACTTGTTTTACTTTCTTGAATCAGTGCTTGTATGTAGAGAGAGAGGGAGGGGGTCACATTCTGTTTCAGGGCCCAAGAATGCCGGCCAACTCTGGTATGTGCCATAATATGGGTGTGGTTGGCAGACAGTAACAGATGACACACACACACACACACACACACACACCCTCCTCATTCTGGGCCTCCTCCTCCTCCTCCTCCTCGATCTTAAACCTTAATAAGGAGGAGCAGCAGGAGCAGGAGGAGCAGGAGGTGGGGTGAGGGAGGAGAGATGAGCGAGAGCTGAGCACAAGTTGTCACCTCTCTGTTACACCATCAGCTGCACCCTTGAATACTCAGCTCCGTGTCTTTCAGAGGCATCAGGACTAAACGCTTTGCTGTCAGTTTAATACACACAAAGCTGTGCACACACACACACACACACACACACACACGTCCCCTCACATTATCTTGGCTGCAGGCATCTCCATCCACTGCTGAGAGAAAAAAATCTGCCACTCACTTAGATCTCAAGGTCACTCACACTCAGTCATTTGGGAGCAGCTGCAAGCCACACCACCACCACCTCCTCCACCTCCAACATGTGTGTCCGTTTACACACACTCTGGATCTCACTCACACGCCTCATTGCACCTCTGACGAGCTCTGTTTTCATTTCGCGTCTTGTTATTATGCTGAAAATCTAATTAATGGATTTACAAGGACGCGTATCGGTGATCGTCTGACGCCCCCTCGCGGCTGACAAGCAGCACGTCATGCCAAAAGCTCCCCCCTGACATCCTCCCATTGTCTCCTCAAACCAGTAACTAACGCTGCCTATCTATATGACGGTTATGGGAGAAAAAAATCACATGACGTGAAGCAGCCTCTGTGGGACGCACAGCAAACGCACCACCAGGATTAAAAACACCCTGCATGAAGCTCTCCACTTGATGATTTCTTCATAAATCTCATCCAAACGATGGAAAACGTGAATTATTGAATAATAAAAAAGGCTTGATATTCAGTGGAGAGGGCACAGGCTGCACAAAGAGGATCATTGTTGCCTGCAGATGCCCGTCAGTGGTGCAGTCGCCCTTTGAAGGCTCTCCAATCGCAGCCATAGCGCGACCGAGGGAGGGCGGGGCTTGCTCCAACCCTCCCTCCCTTCCACCCATCTCTCTCTGCTCCAAGCCCCACTTTGGCACCGCGTCCCATTGACTAGACGGCGACAAACAGAGGAGCATCGTCCACCAGCGTCTCTGCGCGTCAAGGTGGGCAGGTGATGACTGGGAGCGCGGATGTTCTGGAGCTGAGAGCCTGAAGTGATGCGCACCTCCAGGAGGTCACGGTCTGGACAGTTATGAGACCTGTGGCGCTCATGGATGAAGCACCAGCAGATGTTTAAAGGATCCCAGTGTGGATGTAGCTCCATATTCCACTCATACACCACCACCAGCAGGCCTGGCCCAGTTCAGCTCCATATGGATGGATCCCGCTGTAGGAGCTGTACTCATGGAATACAAAGCCCATGCTGGTGAGCATGCCTGCCTGTCCGAGTCCACTCCTCTCCGGGAGCCTCTCCACAGCCCTCTCCTCCTGACACTGCCTCTCTACTTGGACATCCCCTGGTCGCTTCGGGTCCCCTCGCCATGAGGACGACTGCTCGGTGATTCGGTGCCTCTGCACGCCTGCACGGACCGGAGCTCATATTTTGGACCGGGGCTTTTTTTTGGCTACGCACAGGATTTATCTGCGCTGTGGGCTTTCTTTGTGTCAGAGGGCTTAACGCAGAGTGCGCGGACGGCAACGGAGCGGGGGCTTTCTGCTTCACCCGCTGTTGCGCCCAGCTGTCTCTCTTTGTGGCCGGGGCCGTGATGGCAGCCGGCCGGCCGGAGGCGCAGGACCACCCGCCAGAGAACGGCTTCACCCCGCTGGAGCACCCGGCGCCCCGGCTGCTACCGCACATAGACGGCTCGGTTCTGCCGTCTCTGGGGGGCTTTGGGAAACACCAGAAGCAGCTCGTGGTCCTGACCTGGATACCGGCATTGTTCATCGGCTTTAGCCAGTTTTCGGATTATTTCCTCCTGGCGCAACCCAATGGCACGTGCGTGCAACCCCTCGCGAACCACAGTAACTGGACCGCGGCGTCCCCGCCGGTCACCGCCGCGCCCGCGCTCCTGCAACTCAGAGGCAACGGCACCGGGGAGGGATACGGCGACGGCGGCGGTACGCTGTGCGCCTGCAAGGAGTGGAGACTGGAGCTGCAGACGGGACTTAGTCAGAATGTGGTTACCAAGGTAACGAGTGAGCACCAGATAAGACCCCCTGCTCTGTGTTCACCATCATCATCATCCTCATCCTCCTCACCACCATGAGTCTTCATCATCACTCCCAGGCCGAGTTTACACAACAGCTGATGGACAAGTCACCCACTGACCTCAATATGAGAGGACAAGTGTGTGTGTGTGTGTGAGCTCAGAGAAGAGGCAGCTGATGACTAGAGCTATGTTGTAGGATGCACAATGTGTGTGTGTGTGTGTGTGTGTGTGTGTGTGTGTGTGTGTGTGTGTGTGTGTGTGTGTGAGTGTTGGGCTTGTAATGTGGTAATAAGCCAGCCCCACGTCAAGACAATTTTTCCACATCCATACATCATAATATGTTCAATCGATACCAAATCACATCTAAAATAATCAAATCCATTGAACTGGGTTTACACAAAGAAACTGGGCAAACTGGGCAACTGTCCCAGAGCTGGAGAACTACAGTAGCACCGATAAACCCTTTTTCTCCTCCCGATACTGATTCCATTATCTCACCTCGATGTATCTGCACATGCCGATAAAACAAGCCGAGTGTGTCCAAGCTGTGTCCCCCTCATGTGGCAAACACTCAAATTCATAAAGACATCGAGGAAAGAACTGCATTTAACGTGGAGCGCCAAGTCTGGCCGATATCCCGATCTGCTTAATGAGTATCGGTGCGTCCTTGCCCAGAACTCCAGGGGCCTTGAAAGCTCCAGATTTACTGTGCGTTAACAGTCTTGTGGTAATTTAACTCTGACTGTGTAACAGCAATTCTCTTCATGCCGATTGCTTTCTAGATCGATCGGTTCAGGGAATAGTGAAAGATTTCCATCCCAGTGTCCGTCCAAAACTCAAAACTATTCAGTCACATGTGATATAAAACAGAGAAACGCAGGAAATCTTCACATTTAAGAGGCTGCAAACAGAATTTTCTGCATGAAAAACATGAGACATGAACGATTATCAAAGATATTTGTTTTATTATTTTTCTGTCAGTCCACTAATCAATAAGTCGCCTAATTGTAGCAGCTCTATGTGGATATTTAGGAATATGCCACATTTAAACACTGACCTAATCTTCGTGCCCTCTAATATGTCGCCCATTCTTAAAGCAATGAGTTTAATCACATCAGAGCCGATCTGGAGCCGAGTCCAGCAAAGAAAAACGGTCCATGTTGTACAGAAAGTGGAAGGAATGGGGCCCCCGGGACCCCCAGAAGGTGAATCCTGCCCTGTGCTGCAAAATATATAACGCCGATATTTGCTCAGAATCTAATTTAGCTGAAATCATTGTTGGTGATATCATCACGACAGCATCACCCAGCTCTGACATGTGCTCACAGTCTGTACATAATAAACACACACTGTCCATTACCGTGAGTCATAACCAATAATCATCCACTTCCACTCTCTTGCTCTTTGCTCCTCAGAGGAGGCTCAGCGGGGAGTTCTGTAAATCGTTGTTAAACACCAGCCGCTGTATTCGCTCGCACACACACACACAGCTGAACTGTGGATGCGTTCAGGGTCGTACACATCGTGTGCTTCCACGTGTGTCCTTGGCTGAGCTTCAGATGCTGAGAGCTGCAGCGGTGTGTGTGCACTGACCCATGGGGCCTATGGGAAAGAGCGGAAAGCGATTGATTTCTGTTATTATAGACACGCGCCCACGATCGCACGCATGCTGCTCTCTCACACACACAGACTCACACACACACACCATGGTGAGACACGTATTTGAATATTTCAGAAACGTCGGCAGCGTTTGCACGCTCATCAACCTTCACGAATGATCAAAACATTGAGTCAGAGTTTTGACACACGTTGCCATGAGAGGAGCCGCGGCTCTCTCCTTGTTTCTCTGCAGCTCTCAGATTAAAAGTGCTCAGCTGATGATGTTTGATTCCCTCTGTTCTCGCTGTGGGTGGTTTCTCTCTCTAACGTTCCTCCCTCCGTCTTGTTCCAGTGGAACCTGGTGTGTGACTCAGCCTGGAAAGTGCACATTGCCAAGTTCTCTTTGCTGGTGGGCTCCATATTTGGCTACCTAGTGATGGGTGTCATGGCCGACTGGTGAGTTACCTCTTCCGTGTTTTGTGCTTTATTCATCGCTACATCGCTAAGCAAGCAGATGACAAACTGAACACTGGTTCTACACTTTTAACATGGCCACCGTCATTTCTCCATCATCCTAGAAAGGAGAGGACGAGGTGAGGGGGTTGCATTTGACGATTGCACCACTGTATCCTACACATCTGCCCTTTAAACCTTGAAAAAAATGACATTTAAACAAGTAAGACCAAGCAAGTCAAGTCTACATGTTTAGAAGTTTACAGTAACAATGCAAACAGCCTTCAGCAATTACGTTTACCCCGCACCAATATCGTGGAGGTTCAACTTTTCCAAAAATATTGGACAAATTAAACATTTTCTCATGATGATGGCTTTAATCAGGGATTAATCAAAGTTATTTCAGTCCGTCGTGTGGTGGACATGAATGTCTCAGTGGAAATCCAGCCATAGCTACTAAACATTTCACTCTGTATCAAATATTTTGTGCCAACACATCTTTTAGAGGTGGATATATTTAGTAATTCCCCTGGGAACCATGAATGCCTGTACCAAACACTGACATCCCTAAAGCTGTGCAACTAGAGTGGCTAAAAAACCTCTCTACAGAAACAATTATTTTGGTCTTCTTCTCCGTGTCAGTCTTTCTCACTTTTTGAGTCGAATTCACCAAACTCTCTTAACGAGACAAAGTTATGAAACCAGGACATTTAACAACCCCTGAAACTGCAGCGTGAGGCTGCCTGCTCTGCTCTGCGAGAGAAATTACAGCTAATAAATGTTCAAATTGGCAAATGACACAAATTCTCTTGAATCACCTGCGTGTGCCACACGGGGACAAATCCGTCGGTACAAGTGTTTCTTACATGAGGCCCGGTGTCCTGAATAATCTGGCTAATCCACAGACTTTAACCAGGAGACTGTTGTTCACACACACATGTTGCTATGAAATGATTTAAATTACATTTTAACCACATATCTCATCTTATTTCTAATTGGGGTGAACTGACCCTTCACGGCTGGTGTCTGTTAGACTCATTGTGGTCGCGTCTGCAACCACCTGAGCTGGCTCGTGGGAAAAAAAGTCCCTGCATTGTGTTTGGGATCAGTAACTATGGAAACAATGTAAAGAAATGTGCGGGCCAAGAAGGCCTCAGCTCTGACCTGACCCCTTGACCTACTGCCCCCCCTTAAACCAGGAAGTCCCCAGACTCTGACGGAAACAATGACCGGAATGGTCTCTTCCACCCGACTGCACATCAGACGTGATTTCTCTGTTTGTGACTGTCTTTAAACGCTTTGCTGCCTCTTTCTCTTTCTGCTTCTGTTTTTTTCTTTTCCCCCCGAAGGTTTGGTCGGCACCCGGTGTTGATTCTCTCGGTGCTTTTCATGCTGGTGTTTGGTCTGAGCGTCGCCTTCTCTGTAAACGTCACCATGTTCAGCACCTTGCGCTTCTTTGAGGGTTTCTGCTTGGCGGGCCTCGCTCTCTCCCTCTTCGTGCTCAGTAAGTACACGCTTCCACTTCCTCGTCGCTGCATGCGCTTTGATTTCTGCTTTTCCTCATTCATCCTCCATCGCCAATGCCTGAGTAGTAGTACAGATCCCTGGGATCCATTTTGAGGGATCGTACTTTTGTGAAATATTCTGCATCGTAAAAAAGTTTTAGTTTCTTTTTTATAATTCATATTTCCATTTTTTTTAGTTATTACTTTCGATGTTTGTTTGGTCAGATGTTTGAGTTTTATCTTGATGCAATACAAGAAATGTGCAATTAAATGAATAAATAAATCAGGGAGTCCGAGGCTTTATGACTTTATCACAGGCAAAGTCTGATGTCTTTATCCTCAATAATCCACAGTCCTCTCCCAGTATATTGTTGCTCTATGAGCCTTTTCAGTTAATAATATTGCATAATGAAATATTTTTGTTATTTCTAGGACGCCTATTAGTGAAAGTGAAGCCACACTGACATTTGTAACACAGCAAACTGCTACAAATCCAGGCTCGGAACTTAATCTCACAGTTTGTCATGCGTGTCTAGACGGAGCTGATGAATCTCAAAGCGATCTTAACGCCGCTGTGCTTTAAATGTCAGCAGCTTCACAGATTGAGGAAGTCCTCGGGTCATTTAGAGTTTGTTGGATGGATCGGGCAGTTTCAGCTAAACGACGTTAGAATAAGGAGTTGGTGGATATTATAAACTAACAGTTAGGATTATGCATCACACACACCGACATGTTGGAAGCTGCAGGGTTTTTTCGTGCGGCGATAAACAAACAATAACTAAGAGGCTATTAGCAGCTGCGGTAATATACTCATTTATCTCACATGGATAATAAACTCCAGCAGCTCGTTTCATTTTTTCAATAAGAGATCTTACGGAGCGGAGCAGGGCTTCAGCTTTAAGTGTTTCAAATGACCAAATTACAGTGCAACGATTTAACATCGTCTGCTTTAATTCTTAAGGTCTGTGGTGCAGAAACACGACAGTACAGTATGCAGGGAATATTTTCCTCTCAGTCTCTTCTGTAGCTCCACACAATAGCCAGCGGCCAGTGTGATCTTAATGACGCCAAGCTGGCCGGCAGCATTTTCAATTCTCCAGAGAATAACGGGGAGAATAACCCCTCGCTCGCCGCCCCCCTCTCTCCCGCTGCAGTCCCCCTCTTTCTCACCCTCTGCTGGCCTCTTCTCTTTCAGGCCGGGCAGCAGATTAGTCATACATTATGCGTGAGGCGAGGGCAGACTTTGGAGCTTCGTTGGTGGGGCGGGTTTTGTCTCGCTCGGCGGGGGTTCCTGATAAATCTCCGCTGAACTGCTTCTAAAAACAAACAAACAAAATGGACGCCTCTGCCTGTGGGAGACTCCGGAGAGTCGGGTTTGATCTGCGATGTATGCAAACACACACAAGTGAGGGTTTTTTTTAAGGAGCCTCTGGGAGATGAAGACAACACTGTAACAAAAACATGGTCATATTGTGGTGAATGTTGTTGATTATCGTGTTGCAGCCAGAGACGTACATCCAACATCCGTTCTGTTCTACAAATCCATATCCACACTGCCAGAAATGACATTTTACTCTAAAATACTGAATGTATTAGTTTGTTTATAACCTAAACGTTGTTAAATACCAATATATGTAGTCTAAAATCTGCCTTAAACATGTGCAGTGTTCAACGAAGGTAGCAATGACAAATAATCCCGTACGATCCAGTATGAAACAGCTCAAGATGACGGCTGCTAGTCTTATGCTTCCACTTTCACTTATTAGTGGAGATTTTTACTGTCTTACTTTCAGTTTTGATCCCAAAACAGACACAGATTAGCATCAGTAAACATGAACAGAATAGAAACAGAAGCTGTAGTAAGCGTTTATCAAAGGTCCAGGTGCCGAGGCCAATTAGTCAACGGAGTAATCATCTTTTAGGCCCCGTTTACACGTACACGGGTATTTTTAAAAACGGAGACATTTGCATGTAAATTGAGATAAACAGTTTTAGGCATCTGATGCGCCAGATGTGCGACCGATGTTTACCTTTTGCTATGACGATGATCATGGAAGCAGCCGCCCATAGGCTTGGCGTAGTTATGACGGCGCTCCATGCCGTATTTATGCGGGTTGATGTAAACGAAAACGTTTTTGAAAACGATGCTATGTGCACGATGTTTTTTTGGAAAACGGAGGGAGGGAAATATTCGTTTCTCAACATACCCGGCTACGTGTAAACGTAGCCTTAGACGTGTGTCCATGAACTCACTCAATCCTCTTGTGAAAACCCACTACAGTCATGAAAAGAGATGAAGGTGTTCTTGAACATTGATTTGTTTGAAAGTACAAAAATCTGCATCTTAAACCACTAACGACTCGATGCAGTTCCCAATGTGAAAAAAGACGACGGCGGTCAAAAACTCATATCGAACCAAACCTCAGGTGACTTCAGAGCGTAAATATAGAACCAAATATTTAGCTTGATTTGCATGACGACATTAACAAATAAAGCTATATGCTATTTGTCTAAAATAATGCTACCTGGCTGGCAAATTATTCACTCATTTAATAGGTAGTAATGTTAGAAAAAGATCAGTATAGCACTTGATTATATCATCACATTAGCATTTAATTACTGGGAACTACACAAGGTATTCACGTCCGTGTGAGGTTCAACGATTTGAGGAAAATATCAAAGATGGATTAAAATTCAGCAAAGTCGAGTTCATCGGAGCTTACTTAGTTATGATGGAAACTTCAGCACGGCACAAATATATTTAAATCTCAGGTCAGTCTTTAAATGTTTGGTGTGTTATGTGTGTGTGAGCTAACAAAGATAAAAACTCTTCACTACTATATTTTACATACTTGACTTTCCTGTAAATCAGTTTGTTGTTCTTGTCACTCACGGACAAACGTTACTCATATTTCTTCAGTTTGCCTGTAACGGCGGGCGGATCTTCTACGTCTCACTTGTGTCTTTGCTGTTTGCGTGAGAGAGCAGATTGTATGCATTCACTCTGAGGTGCAAGAAAAAGATGTTGGTGCGAGTTACACTTGTTGTTGTTAACACTTGTTTCTGTGCTTGGTGTAGATGGTAATGAGACGAGCATGTGTGTGTGTGTGTGTGTGTGTGTGTGTGTGTGTGTGTGTGTGTGTCGGCTCGCTGCCACGGAGTGACTCGCTCTGAAGTAAACTCACATCGTGGCAGATAATAGATGCTGCCGTCCCATTAACAGCAAAAAAACATGTTGGATAACAGCACAGAGCGTTCAATAAAGAGGCTTTCAATAAACACATCGCCGCGGGCTGAATACATACTGTACCAACACGAGCGGAGGGGAATGCACACGTGGACGCCGAGCATGAAATCTTTCATTAATGTATCTTGTTTCTGCTTTTATTGTTTGCTATGAGAGATGTGCAATACTCGCCCTGAAGGACTGAAACAGTGACGCACGTTTGGTCGTGTTGTGCCGACCTCCAGCTTTAACTCGAAGGCGTTCACATTCATATTGATCCTAAGCAAACAACAAGGAGACCAAGGACAGTTTCTATTCACATGAGAGGAACAGTCTGCACCAGTTTAAAGCAACATGATGCGACTTTTCTACCTTATAACAACAGATTTTGAATCATTTTGGGGATACACAGTGATCAGGTGAATGCTGAATCTTATATAATGTTGCTTTAGGGTGACAAATGTGATGATAAACTTAATATTAAGACTCACCTGGCAGTCTTTCATTCAAGTACTCACCAACTCTGATTTCGAGATCAGACGAGGTCGGGTGTGCTTATGGTTTTGTGGCCGTAAGATGAGGGCTGCGATCTCTCTGCAGGGCAAGAAACTCCAACAGTCAGACGGTCACACAGGATTTAAACAAGCTCGCAGTTTAGTTCTGGCTTAGAAGAGAAAAAAAACAGCTGATCTGTCCGACTGGTGACATCCATCGAAACCAAATCGATCACTGTGTTCGACTTTGACCCGTTGTACTTACCGTAGTTGTGTGGTTGAGGGATTTTACTTCAGCCAATTTCACGTGTGGCTCATTTCAGGGCTTCCATCTGGTCTTCAGCAGGTGAAACACAATGACGTACTGAGGTCACGTGGCTGATTTGGCCCCGTTACCGTTTGTCCTGCTGAATGCTTTGTTTTAAGTATCATTATCCTGCTGCACTGAGCTAAAACTGTGGCCCCGTGGATGAACAGGGCCAGATGTTTACACCCATTATGGATGCAAACGGCCTCAAATGAAAGGCGGCACGTCAACATCAGAGTCGTCGTTTTATTTCAAAATCGAACCGTGCGGAAAGACGAGCGTCTGCAGCGGGAAGCAGAGAAATCTGCATGTAGCGAACATATACTGTATTATGGATGACTGCACAGTGAGCTTGTGTACACGCTGTGGTTGCATCTGTATTATTGTGCCTTCCCCCACAGAAAGACTCTTTCTGCTTCTTCTTTCCTTCACACTCTGTCGCTGTAAAAGCAAAACTGAATTCTCTAAATCCAGCAGCCCCCTTTTTTCCATTTCCACGCCACGCTTCCATCGACTCTCCTCTGCTCCATTCATCCCCGTCCTCCTTCTCCTCTTTCTCTCCTTTTGCAACCATCTATTATTACCACCAGCACTTTCACCCTCATTTTCTCGAGGCTCATTTGAAATCTCTCATCGTTCGGTTATCTCTTCGCCGCACGCAGCGCATAATAAAGTCCACCGGAGCTGCCAGCAGAAGCTTTAGTTCGCTCTGCTGATTGTGTGTGTGTGTGTGTGTGGTTTGTGCATATCTGGTTGTTGCACAGAGGTTTATTAGTTTGCAATCTAGCACCTACCTCAAGGCCGTCCTCTGGGAGCTGTGAGGAAAGAGCTTCTGTCTCCTCGTTCCTTTTGCTTGTTTTTCCTCTAAATTCGAGGACACACTCGGCGCAATTTCATCTGGTTATCGCGGCTGTCCATTATCCAGACTCATACGAACAATATTATGTTAATTCCAAGGTGCTGCTTGGGCGAGGAAGTATTTATAGACAAACCTTTAAGGAATACTCCGCTGAAAATCAATTGAGTGTTAAATACTCACCTTCTGTTGGCTTGAAATGCTGCTTCTTCACAGCCGCACAAAACACATCAAACATCCGCAGAAACTTCTCACTCCTGTGGAGTCTCAGAGCTCTGACGAGGCGACGGCGTGGCACAGAGGTAGACAGACTCTTAGTCAGACTTGAACTGTGAACATAAAGGAGACTTGAGACTTGACTTGGACCCAACGTGGTGGGTGTGTTCAGACCGAAAACAGCTCCACGTTAGAAGATCCACAAGTTTAGGGACTTTCCAGCACTGCAATGGTTTATAACATTATGAGGAAAGATACGCCATCATTTTTATCTTTCATTGTGATTATCATCAGGCCAACAAGATAAATAGAACATCCATAATCTACCAGGAATGTGCACTTGCAAATATTTGATTGGACGATGTTGCGCTCCACCGACAGACGAGCTGCGTTCAACATTTTTTGCTGGAGCCCTCTGCATCAACAGACTGGTTTCATTCAAATTAACGAGGAGGCTGAATGTGACCTTACATGAGACATCACTCAAGTTTGGACTGGAACTTGCCAAATTGTGACCACCCAGAGACCTGAAGGACCCAAATAAGACTTGATATCTCTTCAAGGACTGCCGAGTTGATTTGGAACATCGCCCAAGGACTTGAGACTTGTTCAGACACATATTTGGACTTAAACTAAAAGCTGCAAAAGACTCGAGGACAGTCGACAGAAGTGGATTATGCTGTAAGTTTCTATAGATATGTTTATCCACCCCAAACAACTGTCAACATTTTAATCCTTGTACTTCCTGTGAGGTCCAGTTCCCTATAGCTGCTGCAGCAAGGTACATTATCAGAGCCACTTTTCAAGGCCTGCAGGGAGTCAGCAGTCGGTGCTCATAAGATAGATTTCCAGCGAATGGGGTTTGCACGGACCCCAAGGAATTAAGCTGCAGTTTCTTTTTACACCACCGAGACAAGGTTAATATCTCTGCCTCTTCCTATCTGTCTCTTTTCCTTAGAGGGATGTGTGTAAGTGTGTGTAAGTGTGTAAGTGTGTGTGTGTTTATGAGCTGGGGGGGATGACGACTGCTGACTCAGCTGGGGAGAACTGCTGTCCTGTCATGCTGTGCCCTTGTCAAACCTTCTGTTTCCCATCCATGCCTGTCTATAAACTCATCCACCGACGGCAGCAACAGAAGCTTATTCTGTGTCGGCTATAATACGGAACAAATATATAGATATAGAGAGAAATCCTCACATTTGACAAGTTGGAACAAGCTGATGTTTGGTATTTTTAATCCAGAGACTCTGTAGATCAGCTGGTCTGTCTGTCACTTTGGGCAAGACAGAAATATCTCGACATCTGTAGGACGAACCGCTTCACCGTTATCTGTCTAAAACCCGACGTGACGTCTTCATGTTTCTTGTTTTGTCGGTCCAAAACCAAACCAGGATCATCTCGTTCGGTAAAAGAGCCACAAATCCTCAAACCGGAGAAGCTGTTTGGCATTTTTCAAGTCAGTCGTTATTTACTGCATGATAAATGCTGAATTGACTTGCATTTACACAGCTCATTCCTGGTGTACCAACCTCTCAAAGCAGCTTAGATTACTTGTCACACTCACCCATTCACCCACACCTTCACACACTGACGACAGGTGCTGCCATGCGAGGTGCCGACTGCTATCTAAAAAAAAAAAGAGCCAGAGAAAATGTCACAATTGTTTCTCCCTCTCTTTTTTTTATTCCTTTTTTAGGCTTTGTGAAACATTTGCAAGACAGCCAGTATCTCACACACACACACACACACACACACACACACACACACACACACACACACACACACACACACACACACACACAGCTACAGACGTCACTGTTTGTTCATGGAAGTTGACACCATGCAGGTTATCAAAGACGGCAAGCTATGAGTCACAAGTCACAGCAAGAATTTCAGACTGTAATCACCAAATCTGGCACGGTGACCGTCTCAACCGACAAACACATCGTGCGGCTCGAACCCGACGTTAAACACTTTTTATTCTGATCGCTTTATTTTGGATTAGACTCGATCAGAACAAGTTCAGCCCAAACTATGAACAAAAATTAAAACGATTAATCAAAATAGTCAGATTCATTTTCTGTCCGGCCGAGATGATTGACGAATTATTTCAGCGTTTCACGTTTCTTAGAAATCCGTATCCACGTCACGCTCAGCACAGACTGTGGTTCTCACTCTGAACTCACGCTGTTAGCGAGCCAATTGTCTCTCCACTCTGTTCTCATGCCCCAGGCAAGGTTAGCACGGGAGCAGCAGACAACACACACTGTGTGTGTGTGTGTGTGTGTGTGTGTGTGTGTGTGTGTGTGTGTGTGTGTGTGTGTGTGTGTGTGGAGCTTTCAGCCATTTGTCATCAAGGATGACTTTAGGTCATTAGATCAGCTGCTTTTTGTTGCCCTCTTTTTTTTTTGCCTCCCTTTCTTCCATTGTACTTTAACGCCCTCTGCAACTGTTCGCTTTCAGATGTAAAGACAGTGGAGAAGCTGGTTGGTGAAAGGAGGAGGCGGAGGAAGAGGAGGAGGAGGGAGGGAGGGTGGGAGAGGAAAGGGGGTAAGGCGGAGAGGGGGGATGGTGGCTTTACAAAGGGGTGAGGGAGCCACTTCAACCCTGATGAGCGAGAGGGAAGAGTGGGCAGAAGGGGGGTGAAGGAGGATCGGCCCACAGGGGGGGCAGTGAGATAATCAGCACAAGGAGAACCATTCTCCCACTCAGCTGGAACAAAAGGTCCCTGCCAGCGTATCTGTGTGTGTGTGTGTGTGTGTGTGTGTGTGTGTGTGTGTGTGTGTGTGTGTGTGTGTGTGTGTGTGTGTGTGTGTGTGTGTGTGTGTGTGTGTGTGTGTTGATATCCCAGAAGAGTCGGCGTGATCAAGAACCCCTCCTCCAGAGAATTGGGGAGTGGTTTTTGTTTTTGCGAGGCCGGTTTGGGAAAGCATTACCTTTAATAAGGCACAGTTGATTTCTCTAGTCTGAGTGTGAGTGTGTGTGTGTGTGTGTGTGTGTGTGTGTGTGTGTGTGTGTGTGTGTGTGTGTAGCGCTGTCTGACGCCGATTGGCTGCTGTGGACAGGGGCACCACAGAGACACGGCGCTGTGTTGTTTGTCAGAGCCGGCACTGGCGGAAAGTAACTAAATGCAGTACTTGAAGATAAACAGTGTACTTACGTATGATTTGGAGGTACTTCTACTACCACACTTTCATTTTATGCTACTCATACTTACTTCTACTTCTTCACCACACGTCAGAGGTCTGTGTGCTACTTTGCAGATAAAGGTTTCACATGCAAAACATCAACCATGATTGAATAATATGAAAAACTGTGCATATAATTCTACTCAAAGCTGCATTCATACTCATTGGTTCATATTTGTGACTTATAAAGTTGGCTGAGCAAACAGATGCAACAATATCATCCCACTCATGGACTGTAGCCATGTTTCCATCCAAATGTATCTAAATTTTAAGCAAATTTCAAGTAAATCTGCAAAAGAAAATGCAGATAAACGCTTTTCCGCCACGCTATGTTTTGGCGCCAATTCTCCGGTTGGAAAAGTAGAAGGAGAGGGTGCAACAAGATGCCGAGCGCTAACCTCAACCAGGATGCAAAGAAAATGTAGAAGATTAAAATGTAGAATAAAATGTAGAAGATGTAAAATTAATGTAAGGAAGGTTACATCAAATCTACGTGGAGCAACTTAATGTTTGTCACTTTATCGGAAAAGTTGTTTCCATCTCCCGTTAAGATCCGTCTGTCCATCCGTTAACTTTCTCCAATGGCAATATTCACTTTACTTTTAGCTCTGTTTTGGTCTCCTCCAACTCTTTAACTGCTTATGCCCCTTTATTGTTTGTACAATGATTTTGATTTTGTAAATGATAAATCTGCTTCATTACAACTGGGAATTTGAGGGAAAACAAAGAAAAATTATGAATGAAACATCCGTGAGAGTCAACAGACACACAGAGTCGTCATGACGGATATCTCAGGTGCATTTGCTTTAAATAATCTGCCCTGACCATCGTAACAAACCAAAGTTCTCCTTCTTTAAGTGAACAGATTCTTCACATTGTTGTGTTACTGCTTTAAATCTCACAAAGGATCTAAATACTTTTTACAGCAAAGACTGACAGACAGACAGACAGACAGACAGACAGACAGACAGACAGACAGACAGACAGACAGACAGACAGACAGACAGACAGACTGTGGAAAGCAGACAGGCGGGTTCAGGATCCCGGCTCAGTGTAATTTCCGCTGTTGTTGGAGGATTTTTAAAGACATGAACTCTAAAACTGTCTGTCTGCGTCTGAAGAGAACAGAGATTAAGGGATTTTCAATAATACCTCCGATATTTCCTCTCCCGGCCTCCCTGTCTGTTCTTCTAACTGCTTGATTTTTATTTTATTTTTTGTGTGATTGTCTTTCTCTTATCTGGAAAATCTTCATCATCTCTCTCCGTGTTTTACTTTCCGTCCCAGCGCCGCTCTTTCTCCGTGTGTCGTCTCTCTCGGCCTCCCTCGTGCTCGTCTTTATTATCATTCCTCTGGTGATTCCTCTGGTGAATAGCAGGACTTTTTTCGTGTCCTTCGGGGAGGGAAAAGTAATTTGTATTCTGCCCCTCTCTTCCCACTTTCTCCCTCTTCCTCCCCCTCTTTTGCTTCACACCACCACAATAAGAAGTGACGGCACATGAGGCCAGGTTAGCGAGCCTCTCCCCCCTCCCTCCTCACCCACCCACAATGGTCACCTTCAAAAAGACCTTGCCATATGGGCCAGGCCATCTGGACTGTACCATATTACAGACAGTAGAGGAGGGGATGGGAGCCCAGCCGGAGGGAAATTAAAGCAGCGTTACGGCGAAACTCTCATCGAGCAGCTCTCGAGAGCGTTGCCGTGCAGTCCATTGGAAGTTTCTAATGTTGAACTAGTGCGTTCTCGGGGGACGGATCAGTAATAGGAGTCCTCAATAATTCAGAGAGGAAATCCAATACTGGCACCACCATTAAACAAACACATACATCACACTCTCCCAGGCCATTAAAGGCTGCTGCTCAGTTTATGATCACATCCACATGCACGTAATTTACTCTGGTGCACCGGCAATAAAAGAATCTGACATGAAGTCTCTTCATTTCAGGGATCGAGCTTTGTTTGCCAGCCTGGCGCTTCTCCATGACCATGGTGGCCAGCTTTCTGATGGTGGGCGGGCAGCTACTGATGCCAGGGGTGGCAGCTCTGTGCCGCAATTGGCCGGATCGCGATGATTGGCAGGTCCTGCAGATCGTCATAATCAGCCCTTTCGTTCTGATGCTGCCCTACGTCTGGTGAGTCCTCCACCCTCCGAGGAATTCCACAGCAGGAAGTCTGAGCCAGGCGACGGCTTGTACAGTACAAACAATGCTGTCTTTCTCCCGTCGTCTGTCTTCTTTCTGTTTCTTCAACATATTCTGCTCTCATCCTTCTTTGTCTGCTCTCTTCATGTGTCTCCCTCTCTCTCCCTCTCTCTCTCTGTCTGCAGGATTTTTCCCGAGTCGTTGCGCTGGTTGCTGGCCACCCAGCACTACAGGCGGTCCAAAGCCATGATGCTGCGCATCGCCAGGAAGAACCAGGTTGACATGACAACCGAGCCGAGCGGGGTTCTCGCAGGTGAGGGGAGATTTCAGGACGTTAAGCAAGATGATGAATGATCCCAAAAAATCCATCTTCGCTCTTACGCTTTGCTTTATTCATTTCGTTACGCAAATTATTTTTTAATTCGTCATCTGCGTTATGTTGCAGCAGCTTCTTGGTTTGTGATGAAACGGACACGCAACCAGCACAGACACTGACTCACACGCTCCGTGCGGCGAACACGATGAAGTGGCAGCATTATAACATGATGAAATGCGATTGCAATCAGACAAACGCGCAGAAGCTCCTCGAGATCTTTCTCAGCAGGAGATCATCGAAATCAAACAAACATCTTCGTTAGAGTTTTAAATAGTGAAAACTGCCCATCGTGATATCTTAGAGCCGAGGAACAGAATAAAACCCAAAAATATTCAGATAAAGCTAGAGAGGAACCACATTCGAGAAGCTCAGACCAACTGTGCAAAGAAGTGACATGTTGGTGATTACTTTTACTCAGACCTTTCCTCTCTGTGTCACCAACACTTCTTCCTCCCCTGTCCTGGTGATTGATTCTCTGCTTCTGGTTCTCTCAGTGGCCGAGCAGACGTAGATAAGAGTGGGCAAAGGGATGTGCTATATCTATCCCCCCTCAGAAGATTAGCTTGTCAGTGGTAAAGGTCCCTTCGCGGCCGGTCTCTCATTACCTTCTGAAAGGAAAAGGTCTCAAGGTGTGCGTTTCATGTTTCCTACCAGAGCTGGAGCAGGAGCTGCACAAGAAACCTCAGAGGACCTGCATTGTCAAGATGATGAGCACCAGGAACCTGTGGAAAAACATTGTGGTGCTGTGTGTCAACTCGTAAGTGTGTCGCGCTTGTGGCTGGGCTCGTTTCTTTTCTAATCAAAGCCAACATCCATGTGCATGAATTACACATGAGTATGTAAAGCTCACCCGCCCCGTGGCAGACGCACGTCTCAGGTGCCGCCGTCCCTCCTTCCTCATTGTTGGTGTTGTTGTTTGTGCGCAGGCTGACAGGTTACGGGATCCACCACTGCTTCGCCCGCAGCATGATGGACCCGGAGGCCCAGCCCACCGCTCTGTGCCACGCCGACTATTACACCATGGCCGGCATCGCCGTGGCCACCTGCCTGGCGCTTTGCCCCGCGGTGGGGTTGATGGGTCGGCGTGGAGGGTTGCTCACCTTCATGATCATAACAGCCCTGGCATCGCTGCTACAGCTGGGTCTACTCAACCGTGAGTGACCACACAGGACTCAGCTTACTACAGGGTTCCCACACCTTTTTCATGAACAAATTCAAGCACTTTTCAAGCACCTTCAAGCACCAGTTTTTCCATTTTTCCAGCACCTTTAAATAGGTAGCCTACTAGTTGTGTTTGCCATGATGGTCATGGGAAGCGCAGCGGTGCCACTGTATGGCATAATAATATGGGTCTAATTAGCATTATTTCATATGGTGGTAAATTGACTGTTTTGATTTTTAACTAATTGTGAAATTTTAAGCATTTTTAAGCACTTCACAAAAAAATCAAGCGTTTTCACAACCTTGAAAACACTGAATTGAAATTCAAGCATTTTCAAGGAATTCAAGCACCCGTGGGAACCCTGTTACTAATGCTTGCACCTCTTTTTACAAGTTTACAATGTCAAAACTCGCTCGAAATCAATTGCAATTTTAGAAAATGCATGAAAATAAGAATCTTTATATTTTTGTTACTTAAAAAGGATCCAGTGTTGTTTCTCCTTCACACTAGGAAAACCACGTTGTTATTTATCTCTTACATTGTTGAGTTTTTTTGGTTTGAAAAGTCGAGGACAAACCCTCCATTTTTGTCGTTATTGTGATGCCGCTAAATCGGCATGTTGAGAATCCGCCACAGCTCTGACAGACCGGCGGTGCATTGTTACGTTTGTTGAGCTATGTTTGGACAATTGCTGCCTGGGGAAAAGAAAAGAAATCAACAACACACACACACACACACACACACACTGCAAAACAGAAATCCCTGTGTCATTAAAACAGACAATGCAGTCCAACTCTCAGTCTAATCGGAGCCTCCTCCTCGTACTCCCTTTTTTTTTCGACCTACATGTGCTCTCCAGAAGTCATTACTTCAGGCTTCAGTGCTTAACTCCTTTCATTCTGTTGGTCTGAGTCAGCACTGTGCTGTCCTTTGTGCTCACTAATGTCGTGTCCTCTCTTCTCTACTCTCCAATGCTCGCTTATAAAAATCCAGTGATTGGGAAGTACAGCCTTCGCCATGACACAGGTACAGCTCAACTTCAACATCCCTGTGCCATATCCTCATAAAACGCTCCTGGTTTAATGTGAAATCAGCTGTTGACGGTGTTGTCACTTACATTTTCTCAGTTCTGCGAGACTCTCTGAACAGGAGATTCTCGGTGGCCTTCTCCATCATCGGCATGTTCTCCTCTCACGCCGTCAGCACGCTCAGCATCTTCTTCTGTGCTGAAATCACTCCGACTGTCATCAGGTGAGCCTGGAGGTCATAAACACGTCATATTTTATGTCTTCGGCCTTTTTATCGCACACATAAAAACTGTTACAGCAGCTGGTGAAGCACGATAGCCGAGCTCCGTCCCGCGTCTCCATAATCTCTACAGAACACTCGTGCACTAAATGTAAAAAACATATACTTTGACTATTACTGTATAGTTAATCCTGTTTATTATTACAATGTTTGGAGTCTCTCTCTTGTTCTCGTGTTGCTTATTGGCTCCATCTTGTGGTGCACCTTTGACCAACAGGGGGAGTGTGTGCCCACAAAGGGCTCAGTGTGCTTCAGTTAAACTAGTTTGTACCAATGACAGACAGTATGCAGAATGGACAGAGCCTGAGTGACTTCACCCGTAGGTTTCTGACCTGAGGCAGGTCGAATGAGGACTGGCTCTAATAAGCTTTCTGTAATGGCATGTGCCTGTCAATCATGCGGTCACGATTAATTATGTGCAGCTTCGAGCCTTAATATCATCTGAACGAGTTACGGGGAAATTAGCTACAGAGACCAAAACTGTTTTTTGTACCAGGCTGTAAACATGTTTATTTCTGCTGTGAAGTTTTGAACATGGGGACTTATGGAGACTGACTCACTTCTGGAGCCAGCCTCAAGTGGACGTTAGAGGAACTGCAGGTATTAGCACTTCCGCATTGGCTTTATATCCCAACACCGGAGGTTGCCGCTCGGTTTGTACAAAGTGTCATCCGAGGGTGTCTGAAATAGAGAAAGGCTTCATACTCGATGTTTGGCTGAAAAGTCTCAGTCACAAAAACAGCAGAACTTGTTGTGTAACGAATGAGAAAAGAGAATTTGAGAGAACTGGTCACAAAACTGTCGCACACAGCTCCCAAAGAAAGAAGACTGTTCGACAGTTCAGCTTCATTTGAAGCTCACTGATGCCGTAAGAGCTGCTGAGTCCACACTACATCAGTTTACACAGTTTTTCGAGATCGCTGACGGTTCGGAAGCTAATCGACGTTTCCTCCCGCGAGGACGCCGTATGTAAACTGTTCAAAGATGTGATCACAGGGCTCGACGATGCCTCACAGACACTTGAAGGAAATCCATCAGGCTAAATGTCTGGTCATGTCGGGCAGCCATGCAACAAGCAGCAGCCAGCGAGACCAACAACGACCTCCCGAAGCAATTACCCTGCTAAAAATATGGTTGTGCATACTAAACAGTGAATTAACAGTGTGCTCAGTTGGTGTTTGATTCGGTGTGTATCTGTTCCACCAGGCAGAAATGCAATCCTGCAGCTGCAAGACATAAAGTCATGTAGTGTGATCTTCTCTCTCTGTGCAGGGGTGGAGGCCTGGGCCTGGTCCTGGCGAGCGCCGGCTTCGGCATGCTCACCGCACCCATCATGGAGCTCCACAACCAGAAGGGCTACTTCCTGCATCACGTGATCTTCGCCTGCTGCACCCTGCTGTGCATCATCTGCCTGCTGCTGCTGCCCGAGCCGCGGGGCCAGCCCCTGCCGGAGAGCCTGGCTGATGGAGAGACCTTCACCCGTCAGACTCTGCTCCACCCGGGAGAGCAGCACCTCCTTCTCGCCAAGAATGACGGGGACTACTCCCGCGTCCACGACACGCCGTTACACCTCTCAGCCACTGGCGGTGCCACAGTGGCGGTAGCCACCGCTCTGGCAGCGGTACCTGCTTCATACGCCCTGGCGACCGGTGGGGAGGTGATTGGAAATCGTGCCATAGCCAACGGGGTGTGAGCATCACAGCAATAGTTGACTATTGTGCTTTTAATTGCTCGAGCATTAACCCGACTGAATGGTCAATGAACAGAAACATTTGAAGGGAAAAAGAATCGTTCGGATGAACCAGATGAACTTTTGCGATGGTGACGATAGAACCTTTGTGTAGTTTGTAGTGACTATGATTCATTCAGGAGTTGCCAAAAAAAAAGTTTATCTGAATTCAGTGTGTGTTCAATAATATGAACGTCTTCAGTGGTGTTGGTGATTTTCTCGCACTGCCGCCCGCTTTGTGGAGAACCGGACGCAGGCGAGCGAAGAGACAAAGTAGAGCTAGACCAGCTTTTTCAATAACGCGTGCGCTCTTTTGAGTTTGTAGTTTCGACTCGTCGAGGATCTTTCATCTTATAAATAAGTTATTTTGCACTAAATGTCAGAGACACAATCAAAGTGTTTGTGATTTTTCAAGCCAACACGTTGGAGATCCAGGGATTGGCTAAACCACTACCACTCTTTGCATGAAAGGGCACAAATAGCTTTTTTTTGTTTCTTCTTATTCATCGTCCTTTTACTAGAAGTCCAATGTGGCACTTTATCCTCAGAGGTGAGGTCAGTGTAGACACTGATTTTTAAAATTTTCTTTTTAAAGAAAGCATTACTGCTCTCGTTGTGGGTGTATGATGGTTGTCTGGCGTTGACGAACAGCCGGAGACCGACCTTGGCAGACTGTACGTGTAGCCGATAGAGACTGTAGGTCGCACTGAACGAATCTGAGAGTTGAACGGACTTCTGTATGTCTTATGACGCATCTCAGCATTTTTTAAAAAATGGCTTTATCGCGATGGCTCTGTTCTTTTAACAAAACAGAGAATGTAATTTAAGAAAAACAACAAAAAAACAGTATTTATTTTGTCATGCTGCCAAGGGCAATTTGTCGCTTGAAATACCTCCTTGATTAGCAAATATTTCCACTCCACTTCTCACTCCTTGTTCTCTGTAACTGTGGTAGTGTTGTAATCCTGCTCTTAGGATGTGTAACTCTGGCCAGCAAGCACAATATTTTACAGGTTTTTTGAGATAAACGTTTGTGACTGATTAGAGTAGAGAAGAGTTGTCTGCAGTGACCTGGCATAGTTGTTGATTAGTGTACGTTTACACACTTTACTATGTGAGTATCCGTTTAGGACTGCATAGAAACGTAAGGTATGCATACATGTGCCATTCATTCATAATGTTTGGACCGTCGGACGTACTTTTATAGGATATAAGCACATTGAATACATAAAAACATCCCATGTCCAAATGTACCTGAATCCACAGATCCTCCATTTTTTTAAATCATATTTAGTACGCAGCACGTATTTTGGACACCCTGTATGGTTTTGCTAGTTTGTATGTTTCCAACAGTTAAACACTGAGACAAAAAACAAAAAAAACAAAAAAACTCAACCACTAATGCTGTTTTCTAAGTGTTATTTTTTTAATATGATGCATTTGTACAAAAAGCCATAGGCCTACATGTTTTGATAATAAACCACTTAATTTATTATGTCAATAAAAGAACACTTGATGTGACCGTCTGTGGTGGTTACTGTGTCGCCGTGCGGTTACGGTACGAGAGTCCGAAGAACAGGAGAGGCTCCTTCCTCCATAAACAGTCAGACGTGTTTAAAAGTGTTCAGGATGAAGCTCCAGCTCCTTTTTGATCCTGTTCTCCACCAGGAGACCGAGGTTGGAGTCTGTCATCGAAAGACTGTAACTCACGTACACTTGTTTTTTGGTCTTCTTTGCTGCGGAACAGACAGAAACAGACAATTATTCCACTTTCAGTTCAGAAAACACACTAAACGGCTCGCTGTAGCGTACAATTACACTAAACTCATCAGTTTTGGAAACTGGAATTATTTTAGATTAATGGGCCTTGTCTGTTTTTTTTGCAGGCTTCATCTTCCACAGCCCATCACAGTGTGTGTTTGTCAGACACGATTCTAATTAAATTTTGGTTGGTATGAATAAATATCAACTTCCGAAGGCTTGAAACTCGTTTGACACCCGTAACCAAACAGCGAACATCATTATCGCTTTTATTTCTGTCAAACTTCTGTCGTCGTGTAATTACGGCCCGAGCAAGGCACGCTTCGAAAGTTTAAAAGTAAATCGGAAAATTTGCCTACGCCCCCAAAGTCGGGTGTAAAATTACGCATTTTTGGGTCTCGTGCATAGACGTGCAAAAATGGCTCGACAGCGCCACCTAGATGTATCTTTCCATGTTTTTTAGGGTCATTTCCAGGGGTTGCATTTGAACAAACTCCTCCTAGGGATTTTATCCAATTGACTTTAAACTTGGTAGATGTGTTCACATAGACTTCCTGAGTACAAGTTATTAAAATGATGAATTTTGGGGAAACGGTGTGGGCGTGGCGATCCATAAAAACATTCAAAGAAGAAATCGTCAGGAAGCACCTTCTCAGAGCTGTCTGAAACTTCTTGTGGTTATTAAGACCGATATTATAAAGACCAATGTTATGCACATTTCGACATGCGCACATGTGCGAGGGCCCCACCATCGCTGCTTGCAGCTTTAAATTTTATTATTATTAATCTGCAACAACAAACTCTGACAAGACTCAAAGCAAAGAGAGGAAAGGGAGAAGAACAGTAAAATTACTACAGAGTAACTTAATAAGTCTCTATTTATCTATATGAGCAATCATCAGTGAGAAGATTGGTACCCTATGTTTACATTTTCCAGGCAAAGTTGAAGCAGGCGGAGAATTTTCTTTTAGGGAATTTTATTCTGGACATTATATTTTGTGCTTACGGCTGAAAAGAAGAACAGACTTGACCAAAGACGGAAGAAACAGATGGAGAGAACTCAAATCGATCGTCTTCCTCCCAGACAAAGATATGTAACATGTCTATTTTAGAAACTCCTTTGACTACAGCTATAGTCCATGGAGGTCATGGAGACGTAACTTCAGCTCCCTCTCAACAATATAATGATAACCGAGCAACCAAATCTGTTACGAGTTGAGCATACGAGTCATAAATACCTAATCTCTGTGCCAAGGAGTTTGGAGCCGTGTTGGATGGGTCCCCCAGGACTAATGTGGATAACGGCATCGAATCCTGCAAACAAACAAACAAACAGTGGTTAGTCCGACAAAGAGATAAATCCAAAAAGATGTTTTCTTTTGTTTTAGTGACTTTAGGATTAGATCAGGAGGTGTCAACACGCCGTGTCTTCCTCTGATCGAGCCCGGGTTTGCTTTTATCCGTGACCTCCACAGACTGACAGCAGGGGTCAGATCGATGTGGCAACATGGATGAAGTCTCATATTGTTTTATATCATTGCACTGATGTATGGTATCCATCCGCTTGTCTTTATCAGGGTTACACAGCCTATCTGAGCTGACATTGGGTAAGAGGCGGGGTACACAGTTCATCATCACAGGGCTGACACATAAAAACATGCTCACATACACACCTACAGGCGATTCAGAGTCACCAGTGAACCTGTTAAGTGGCCTGATGTATGACATCCATCCATCCATCTTCTATAACCACTTATCTCTATGAGGGCTGCAGAGGGGCTGGAGTTAATCCCAGCTGCACGAGGCGGATTACATCACGGACAAATCACGACAGGGCTTGATGTATGACATCATATATAAAATAAATTAAGTATTAATGGTGAAAACAGACGGGAATTTCTTTTTTTAGAAAGTCACAAAGTGTGATGACTCGATCAGTGTACAGTATATCATCTCAAGTATGTAACATCGCCTCCTTGTGCAGACACTTTCAGTTTTGTTTTGCACACACACACACACACACACACACTTATATATGGAAGCTGTTAAATTTATATAAACATAGAAAGTTTAATATTATTATTGTTGTAATTTAACCGTCCTGTGGTGTTAACGACTTGAAACACTCATAAATATTTGTGTTTTACATCTGATTGCTACCTTATGATGTCCTCCACACTTTGCACTTGAACATATATAAATGATGATCACCTCTTTTATTGAGTGTTTTAATCAACATTTTTACACCTGTTGTGTTCCCAGTCAAAAGTGACCGCCACAGGAAATGAATGCAATCCAACTCACTCACACATTTCAGACTGAACAATGTCTTTACACATCTACACATCTCTATCCGCCATGTGAACCAACTTTCTGTTGATACAGCATGTATCAAATCTTCACACAGACTAGACAGGTGGTCTGAACCCACACAGACCCTAATATACACAGACGTGCAAAAAGTAAACAGACGCCTTAATTCAAATTCAAATTAAAAGGTGTCTATTTACTTCTTGCATATCTGTGTGTATAGCTTGATGTTTGCCTTGCACAGAGCCTGACCAAGCGGTTCTCTGTCCAAGAGGTTCTGGCCCAGGTTAGTGGACATGATGAAGAGGGCACTGTAATAGAATAGAGGTAGAGGAGGATGTCTCGGAAGTGGAACAACACAGTTTTTGATCCAGACTTTGAAGAGACTGAGCCGGCACCTGAAGAACCAGCACCTGGGGAGCCTTTCCAGTCCAAGACTGGATCAGGGTCTACATTAACGTTAATATATGATGGAAAGACATTTGGATGCAAAGTTAGTTTCTGTTATATCACACATGAACCTGCTGCAGCCGCTCGTTCATTCATAAAAGGTGTGTGTGCGCGCGTGTGCGTGTGCATGCATGTGTGTGCGTGTGCATGTGCGTGTGTGTGTGTGTTGTCCCTCACGTATCTGCTGCTCATCGACACCGCCAGGTTTTCCAGGACGGGACTCGAACCGACCCACAGGAAGAAGCCGCCGCTCAGCTTCATGACGTGGAAGTGCACGGTCTGCTCCAGGATCTTCTCGGAGAAGTTATGGACCGTGATCGCGTCAGACTCGGTTCCGTTCAGAGTCTCGGTCATGGTGTCTAACCCGGGACAACTGGACTCGTGCTACCTGTAAACACTGACACTTCCGGGTAGAGGGGGACAGAAAGGCAGCCAGGAGTAATCGATTCATCGATTCATCGATGATCAGGAGCGAGGCACCAGAGCAACCGATCAACCATGAGCTGCATGATGCAAATATTTAATGTGTGTATTAAACATTAAATAATATTTAGGCACTTTAATAAAGGGTTAGTAAGTTGTAGTACAAGATTTCTATATTATCTTACACTTATTTAGACTTTGACATTCAGCTGTATAAATGTAAAGTATATGAAATATAAAATATAAAAAGAAACAGAAACAGAATAAAACGGTGACTTTTCCCACAGCAATGTATCAGCAGGATGTATTACACAGTGAAAACAGACAATATAAATGAGTTATCAGTGCTCATGCATTTATAGATTTTATTTCATTTTTTTTATTTGAGGGGGCGGCAGTAGCTCAGTCAGTCCATAGGGACTTGGCTTGGGAACCGGAGGGTGGCCGGTTCAAGTCCCACATGGACCAAAATATGGAAGTTGGGCTGGTAGCTGGAGAGGTGCCAGTTCACCTCCTGTGCACTGCCGAGGTGCCCTTGAGCAAGGCACCGACCCCCCCCCAACTGCTCAGTGGGGCGCTGGTCTGGCCGGCTGCCCTTCACTCCACCATCTCTCTCCACATTTGCATGTCTATGCCGTGTACTGCATGTGTATGTGCCCGGATTAAAAATGCATGTAAAAGAATAGAGTGAAAAGACAATTTCCCCACTGTGGGATTAATAAAGTATATCTTCTTCTTCTTATTTCTGTCATTATGGAAATGACATGTGTCATGACCTGGCTCTGAGAGTCCACACCATGTACATTCATTTAAACAATACTTTATTAAATCGAATCAAACTAAATTAAACAATCACAAAGGATCTAAAGTTATGGAGCAGTGGTATCAGTGGTGTAGTGAAACAAATGCAGAGGAAAACCTAAAGTATCAAATCTAAAGTTTGGCTTGGTATCAAATCAAACCCGGCCTGGCTGTAGTGACATAAATACTCCAATCCAAAGTGATGTAATAGAAAAAACACACACACACACTCAGGATGCCACGTAGGGCATCACACATGTTATGTTAGTATGTTAAATCATTCAATGTAGCAACGTCAGAGGAGCAGGAGAGTGTTGCAATAAAGACTAACATTTGTTTTCTTGAGATCTCAAACTAATTAAAGCATTACCTCTGGAAAGCAAAGTTTGGTTATCTTTAGATCTTGAGAAAATTATCCCCGTTATCTCGGGATAACAACATTTGTTGACATAATGACAAACATAATTCAAGATCAAGATTAAAATAACTCTTTATCATGAGAAAACAGGAAATAAAATGTTTGAATGTGTGACTGCTCGGGCCTCAGTTATTACCATTAGCATGTGGAATAAGTCATCCATTTGCTTAAGAAAAATGAAGTATGAAAAAATGAACTTGAATTGAATTTGATGAAATGAATTTTATTTTTATTCAAGGAAAATATACAATTTTCAATTAAGTCTTAAGAAAACTGTAAAAAAAAAAAAACAAATGAATTAATTCTTATTTTCAGTTTATAATATGAAAACATAGTTATGCATATTATATTTAATTTCTGCCATATTCTATAAATAAATCCCCCTAAATGGACCTTTAATGCTCTTATTGTAAATATGTAACTATTCGTCATCCTCGTGCTTCTCCGTGTTATTTAACTGTGTTATCGAATCACTCCAGAAAATCTTCAACCAGTTTGTTGAACTCGTCAGCAAACCTCAGGTGGAGGTTGTGTTTGCCCTCCGGCATCAGGTGCAATCTAGATTCAGGACAAACAAAAATTTGTACACATGAACCTCAGGTCAATGTAGTATTGTTGTTTTTTTATTATGTGTGTGTGTGTGTGTGTGTGTGTGTGTGTGTGTGTGTGTGTGTGTGTGTGTGTGTGTGTGTGTGTGTGTGTGTGTGTGTGTATGTGTGTGTGTGTGCTCTCACCGCGATCCCTTGATGTGTTTGACGAGGCAGTGTGCGTGGAAAGTCGGCACCATGGGGTCTTTCTCTCCATGGATGATGAGGGTCGGACAGCGGACTAAGGGCAGAAACTCCATGCAGATGCTCCCTGATCAGAGGACAGCACACCACTTTAATTACTATTAATACTTCACCAACATCATTATTATATAATCTTCTCTCCTTCTGCTCAATCTCTTGATTTTCCTGTTTCCCTCCCACATGAGTTCAGTACCTTCTGGTCTGTTTTCAAACTTCGCGATCCCGTCCACCCAGGCCTCCCAGGTTTTAGCAAAGAGCTCCGCTCCGTACACCTCCTCCATGGGCTGCCTCATCTTCGCACTCCACCTGGAGACATCACGGACCGCTACGTGTTCCCGCAGAAACACACAATACGCAGTTAATAAAGACTAAACAATGCACAGTTGGCGACAGTTTAAGACTGTTGGCAGTACCTTCGTAAAGCTCGAGGTCTTGCTTGCAGATATAGGCGTTGGATCCCCACGCGACGATCTTGTTGACTAGATCGGGGTTCTTCGCTGCTGCGATCAGAGCTGTCATTCCTCCGTCACTCCACCCCAACATAGAGAATTTTCCAAAGCCCAAAGCCTGCAGTTGAAATGAAAAATACTGTAAATCACTATCAAAGTGTCAAATATCGTTTCAAATCCATTCTTTTCGTTGCAAATTTAAGTGATTAAAGCGTATCAGAAGGTGAATAACATCGATTGGATCAAGTCAAAGCAAACTAGCTCTCAGATTTACACACTCATGATCCTTTTGACCATATAATCCACAGCTGGGCTTCTTAGTAATCTGTTATTCTTATTGATAATAACCATCACAGACAGATCAGACCTTCATCAGATCCACTGCGTCCTTTGCATCCCTCTCATAGAAGTCAATGGGGAAGTCTCTGGCTGGAGGTCGGGACTTTCCGTAACCACGAGGATCGAAGCAAACTACAGTGAAGCGTTCTTTATTCAGAGACTTCATCTGAGGTCCAAAATCAGTCCGAGTGCTTCCTGTGGTAGAATATGATTCACAGGTTTATATGACATGAGGCAGACAGAGAGAGATATATTCTCTGTGGGGTGTTGTTGAATTTACCCAGAGCACCAGGGAGCAACAGCACAGCGTGTTTCCCTCGGCCCGTCTGCTCGTAGTACAGATTCACTCCATTAACATGCTGCCTGCCCGAGGCCACCGAGGAGCTGCAGGGAAACAAGACAGGCAGACTGTGGCAGTGCTGATCGTCGAGGTGGAAAATAACAGTGCGGTTCTGTCTAGAGAAAAACATCGACTTTGATTTCACGGCGACGGCAAAATCAATTCTATATAACAATTACAGCAATTATACGTACAAACCAGGCAGAATAACACGGCGTCTTTTTGTGTTTCAAGCGTGAAATGTAAGTTTCGTCATCAAAGTTGATAGACGTGCAACACCGTGATGCACACAGCCCTCAATGAGAGCATGGTCGACTGAACCCTGTGTGATGTTGTTGTATGTTGCTGTGCTTGATTGTTACAGCTACTTTGGCTCAGATCCACAGGAAATGTACTGTAAGAGCATTTTGTCTCTGTACCTGCAGCATGCGGCGGTTTCACCGTGACCTGCTGTTGAACAAAACTCATGCTGCGTCCTGAAACGTGTCAGCAAGGACAACAACAGTGACTGCTTTGAATGAGTTTCACCAAGTTAATAAAAAAAATATCTTGAAGGAATGACTTTGTTATTTCATACTAAAGTAAACTTCTTGTATTTCTCTGTGGCCTGTACAGACTCTGGATCGACTGTGGTGTGTATAAAGTAAACTAAGTTATCAGATATGATTAAAAAGTTATATGGTTGAGGTGGAAGAAAAACAGCAGTGTGACAGAAAATTAACCACAAAATGTATTTTCTTGAGATTTTTGGGAAACTTTTCTTCCTTGTTTGGAAAATTTCCAGTTGTGAGGACTTGTAGATTTTCCTAACTGTAGAGGGAATGTTGGTTTTAATAAATCTGGAACTGTGTCTCTCTCTTTGCTTTGAGAGCTGGAAGTTTCTGGAGTTTACTGGATCGATGGTGCATCGACCTTTTCTAATCACGTCACCGTGTTGCAGTCTAAGGTCAACACAATACCTGGTTTTCTCTTTTACGTCTGCTGCCAAACAGAAGATTGCTGAAATGACAATGCTCTCCATATTTGATCATGAGGATACAATTTATAGAATAACTTGCAGGAACATCTCAGAAGCTTGACACAGTTTATCATCCTGCTATTTGTCACAAATTAAAAACACACCACTGTCTTGTGTATTCTCTGGTTTCTCTGCACATTAGTTTACAAGACCTTCTTGGATACTCACCCCTGTATTTAAATCATTTATTGCAGTATGATGCACATCAGAGTAAATATCCCTAAATTTAATACAAAACACTAAAATTGGACAAATTTATCTCAATCACTGCGTTTAAGAGTGCAGTTATGATGATATTAATCTAATGATATTTGTTTGTTTGACAGTTTAGCTCCCCTTCCTTCTTTGTCTTTGTCAATGTTACATTGTAGGGAAGCTAAATAAAAACACAGAAGTTACTGAAATATATAAATACCCTGCAGATCATTGACAGTGCTGCGTGCATCAGACTTGAGAAGATCATCGAGAAGGCTTTGCTCTGTTCTTGGACTGAGACTCGAGTCTCTTGAGACTGTGGTGGAGAGGAGGACGCTGAATAAACTGTTCTCCATCATGGACAATGAGCAGCACCCTGTCCACCACACAGTGGACAGACAGCTCCGCTGTCCAAGGGACAGATACAGGAAATCTTTCCTGCCACATGCACAATTTATTATGTATAGTTTGCTTTTTATATTATATTTTTATTCGTATGTTGTCTCTTGCCACTGTGTGTAATGCTGCTGCAGCACTGTAATTTCCCAGCTTGGGATAAATAAAGTCTATCTATCTATCTATCTATCTATCTATCTATCTATCTATCTATCTATCTATCTATCTATCTATCTATATGGAGCACTGCCTGGTGACACTGCGCCATCTAGTGGACAGAAATCCTTCAGAAAACTCGTGCATAAAGGAATAACATGTCTACTAAGAGCAGCAGGGGCAGACGCTTCCTGTTTCCTCGTTGCAGAGTTAAACTAAACATGCAAATCACGGTGAACAACAATGCAAAGAGTTACCAGTAAAGCCGGGTCACCGTCACGGCTCTCTGTGCGCCGCTCCTGCATTTCAACAAACGTCCTCCGAGTAAAAACAGCGCCATTACGCACAGCCAAGAGAGTCTGTGCAGCTGTCCAGCTGGTTAAAGAGTGAACACAGAGTTACACAGGGTTATGCAATCCTGATCTGTGTGTGTGTGTGTGTGTGTGTGTGTGTGTGTGTGTGTGTGTGTGTGTGTGTTTTGCAGGGATTCCGGGAAGCTTGGCACTTTCCACGTGTCCCCTTTTAATGATTAAATATTTTTAAAGCGAAAGTACGACAAAGAACCGAGAGTCACGTAAACGACACTGCTGACATATATTTTTAGTAACGTGGTGTTTTTTTAAATTTTATTTTTTTTTATTTCCAAATCATTTCCGAGGACATTTCCTTCAGAGACGCGTGTTCCTGTTTGTGACAGGAGGAAGTGGAGACAATGTGAAACAGTGAAATATTTAGCAAGGGGGAGGAGTTTCCACGCAGGTAAAAGTTCCACACAAACATTCTTTATATTGGAAAATTCAGTCTTGTTTGTGTTTTCACTTGTTTTTTTTTTCTCTCACCTGACCCACAGGTCACACTGTGAAACAAAATATATTTATTAGAAGTGCACCAACATTTTTTACACCAAACTATAATCCTTTCCGGGAAACCTCTCTGAGCGTGCTTACAGTAACGTTAGAGTATCTTCTTATCTAGGAAATTATATGAAATCATGGGACCTGTAAAATAGTAACTTTTTCACATTTATTAATAAACTTTCCATCGAAGATTATCGTAACCCTCAATGAATACTATGACCCGGATGACTGAGAATCTTCACAGACACATATGCCCTTTGTTTTGTGTCATATACAGACGAAATATACAATATGTTATCCTACATACTCACAAATACAGTCAGATTCAATCATAACAGAAGATATCTCATGACACTTTCTATATAGGGCACGTCTAGACTGTATATTGTTTACAGAGACTCAACAATTCCCATCATGAAAGCACTTGGCGACGGTGGCAAGGAAAACTCGTCTCAATTTAGTAGAAGTCATGAAGTATCAAGCTGGTAAATATGATGGCCCTGAAGTGCAAAACACAACAGCAAATCAAAAAACACAACAGCAAATTCAAAAAGTTAACAGCGCTCATATTTTGAAAACATGTAAACCATGTCCTTCCAGTTCCAAGGACGGACCACAAGTCCAATCAGTGACGATTCATGTCTCCCAAGGGTACCTACCTTTTCCGTTTTGAATTTGCTATTGCGTTTTTTGATTTGCTATTGTGTTTTTTGATTTGCTGTTGTGTTTTTGAATTTGCTATTGTGTTTTTTGATTTGCTGTTGTCTTTTTGAATTTGCTATTGTGTTTTTTTGATTTGCTGTTGTGTTTTTGAATTTGCTATTGTGTTTTCTGATTTGCTGTTGTGTTTTTGAATTTGCTGTTGTGTTTTTGAATTTGCTGTTGTGTTTTGCATTTCAGGGCCACCATAGATAAAAGAGTAAATTTAAAAGTTTGAAGAGGGCGTTGGGACCTCTAAGACCCAAAGCAGGACATTAGGGTTAACACCAATTTCGACATTTGTGACCCGCGCTAGTTGTCGAGTTATTAGAGTTCATCCTGATGGGAACACAAACCAAACTTAATGGCAAGGCATTCGAATAGTTTTTGAGATGTTTCATTTAAAAAAAACGCAAATGTTAACCTCATGGTGGCGCTAGAGGGAGAGTCTGTTCATCCTCTTGGGAACACGAATGTCTGTACAAGATTTCACAGCTATCCAATAGCTAGGGAACCGACAGAAGAAGAAAAAAACAAAAAAACACCAAATGTCGGTTCCAGCTTCTCAAATTTAAAGATATGTTTCTTTTATTTGATTTACGTCACTGTGAATTAAACATTTTTTGGAGTTTGGACCGGACAAAACAAGTAATTAGGAAATAACAGCTTAATCTACAATAAAAAAATGACTTTACAGTGTTTTGTTCAGTGGATTATCTGCTTGTTATAACATACAAACTGCCATCGCACTTGAGAGTAACGTCTCCTCTTTCACTTTTTAAATCCAGATTTAATCATCAACATTTCACATCCTCCCCCACCTCCTCCACCCACACACACACACACAGACACACACCAACGCACTCTGTGATGCTCTGACAAGGTGTTTTTTTTTTCATACACTCTTTGTTAAACGTGTGATGTATCTGTTTATCAATGGGGTTTGACCTGCCACTTGCGATGAGCTGTTCAGACCTAGTTCTCTGAGGCAGGCAGGCAGTTTTTAGTAAACGCCTCCACTCTCCTCTGCCTGTCAGAGCGTCTGAGCCGTGCCACACACTGAACCACACACAGGAACACAAGACACGATGAGAAAACCGGGCTAAAAATACCTCGATCGTCTCAGCGAGATGTGTCGAAGATGCAGCAGAATTTACTGGAAACAGCGGTGACTGTATTCAAATTAATGTCCACTGAGTGTCAACAAGCGTTTAAAATAAACGGCGCCAGCCAAGATTCTTTGAAAACAAGTTTATGAGCAATACTTACATCAGTATTATTACTTTTCTGCTTTTTAGCTACGTTAGCGTCAAGCTTTCAGATATGTCGGCTGGTGGCTCCACCACTTTGCTTCGGACTGAAATAAATCAGCAACATTTGGATGGACCACCATGAAATTTGGCGAAGTCATTAATGTTCCCAAGAGGATGAACCCTACTGACTTTGGTGATCCACTGACATTTCCTTTAGTGTCACCAAGAGGTTGACTTTTTTTGGTTTGGAGAGAAATATTATTGTGACAACTATTGTGTGGATTAATATTCATGATGACCAGAGGATGAACCACATTGACCCCATTGAACTTTTCACTTATTAATTTAGTAATTTAAATTGAACTGCAAGGTGGTACAGAAATCAAATTGACAAAAAAACAAATTGCCCAGAGTGTCATGTCAGAAGTTTACTAGAATTACACTGAGTGAAGTTAATTCCCCTGAAAAGACGGTTTTGAGTCTTGAGTATTTATTTATAAAATCAAATGAGTTCAAGTTAAAGTTTGCAAGGCATATAAGTTATTATTTATCATGAGTGTAGTGCTTAAAAAAACTCATCTGCTTCATCAGGCTTGTCTGAGTGTGGTTTGATCAGATTTAATCGACTGCAGTTTGGCACCGTAAACAAACTTCCCCTCACCGCAGCAGCCACCGCATTTTAATATCGAAATACACAATTTCAAATATCGCTAAATCCTGACTGGTACGCAGAAATGTGTGACATCACCTTTTTCCGACCTCCACTCGCCCACTTCAAACCAACGAGACGAAACGCAAGAAGCCGAAATGAAAAAAAAAAAAAATACAGCAAAGCTTTCATGGCAAATAACGGAAACTGCTTGGAAATTTTGTGTTCACGTACAGGACATGTTTGTAATCAAATCAATACATGGAGATTATTATTATAGAGAGTTATTATAAGTGTATTTTGAGCCCCATTCAGCAGAGCTCCTTGTATGGTATAACACCTCAGCAGATAGTGATAGCCCTCAGCAGATAGTGATATCCAGGCGTGACCCTCTGTTGGATCTGTTCTTCTCTGCCCTCTGGCCTTCCTCAACCATCTTTGTCTGGCTGGTATGCAACTATCCACAGTCCCATGACCGACTCCTGGTCTAAATATAACAATCTAAGCACGGTGCTTCACTGTTAAGGTCACATTACGTCATGCTAAGCAGCATAGTCTCAACAGCAGTCGGGACACGAGCTGTGAACACGTCAAAGGCTTTATGATATTCTGGGTCGTGAGGGGTGGTGTGAAAAACGATGGGACGCCAGTGACGGATTGTCTTTCTGAGGAGAGCTAAACACTTCTAAACTGTGCTTTTCTACCTTCAGCTGACATGGGTAATGGAATAAACAAGGTACGATATTCATTTTCTACAATTTAACAAACCTTAATTACTTTTACAACATCAGCGTCATTCTTTTGACGACATTTCTGACCTTCTTCAGGTCCTGCCTGATCTGTATCTAGGGAATATCAAAGGTAAGATGTCCTGCCTTGTGTCATTTGAGTAAAGAATTGATTTATTTTCAGGATTATTTAGTAGAGTATGTTTCAGTTCCTCATACGGAGAGGCATGTGGTGAGATGCTACACTGAGCTCAGTTTCTATAGAGTGGAGAGGTCACAGTGTACAGCAGAATGATTGAAGTCGTGTTTCTTGATGTTAAAAAAAAAAAGACTATTACATTGTGTGTTTTTTTTTGTGCACAGTGTGCAGGGGGTTGGTGTGTAGCTCTCTGTCAGCAGCTGGAGGAAGGCCATGTGAGGGTTGATGTGGGAGGGAATGCCCCATAGTGTGGGGGTGTCCCCATTGCAAACTATATTCCACATCTTTCCATAAAACAGTTTTTTTTAAAATTATTTTTAATCTGTGTGCACATGACACAGTGACCACACAGGAAATCGCTGTCAAATAGGAAGTTTTCTTATTATTCAGGCATCTGATCGCTTATCAGTTTTTACCTGGAATACTTTACAGCACATATATACGTACACGTGTATCTATGTATATATGCAACCACCTCTCAAACCTTTTGTCTTTATACAACAGAAAGTGCAAGTGAGTATGAGAAAGAGTAAAACTCTCTGAAAGATATCCACATTGCAAGTCAGATCAGTACAGAAACAGTGAAGTTGGTAAAAGTTTTCAGTTTTTGTTTTACATCGTTTTAGACCAAAAAAACCCAGACTATTGTAAAACCTACAGAACTGTGGATCGAAGGAGAATATCTACAAACATTACAGCTGTCTTGTACATTTTAATGAAATAAACTCAGAAATATATTAAATCAACTCAAATATGTCATTTGAATGTAGCTTTTCCACGCCTGCATCACAGATTTTTCTGCTACTTTGCTTTATGCTTTAGCAGAAGTTTAGTGTTACCTTTCTTTTTATTTTACATAATAGTTCAATTTAACTACCAATATTTTAAAAATATATTCAAATATTCACAGTGAACAACTTGGGAAAATATCAATAAGTCACTTTACTTTTAGCTTTATGCAGCTCTCTGTCTTTATCGACTTTTTGTAGCTATTCCTAATTTTACTAATTCCTAATTTCAAATTATACATTTCTATTTTTATAAGACACAAAAACAAAACAACAAACAGATCAGATTAACTATGTAGTGACTCCATTTTGGTTTCGTAGTGTCAGTGACCTTTGCTCAGCAGAAAGTCGGCTCTCCATTACCAGCTTTAATGTGATGTCAGCACCTCGACACCCCATAAAAATATTTACCACCAATTCAATTCATGACCCCGAGGTCACTTGCAGTGTAAGTTACATGATCAGATTGTGTTTCCCCTGCAGCTATCTTTGATTCATATGAAGTGTATACAGACATACAGGATGTGTATGCATGAATCATAAGCAGTGTTTTTCTGTCTTGTAGTTTATAAATTAGCTTTACTGATTTAGGTGACAGAAGGCCTCAGTCTTGTAAAGGTGGCATCAAGATATTTTGCAATCCTGCAGAGCATGAGAAAAAAAGGTGCTGAAAACACATCTGTCCCAAGTAGAAAACATTTGGCTTCCTTTTAAAGAACAAAATTTGATTAGAACAATTACTGTTTCTTGCTTCTGGGCCAAGCTGCTGGACTGTTTTAGAAACACTGGTTTTCCGGTTTTTCTTTCAGTTCCAAACAAGAGCAACACTTTAAGGCCATAAGGCCACATTTGCTTGGGAGACATCAGAGGGGGGGGTTGTTGTTGGGTAGAAAATGCTTAATTTAGGCTCAAACTTACGTGGGGCGATTTGTGATTGGACGGGAGGGAATATTTGAGATTTTCTGATTTTCTTTTTTTTTTGCGATCCGCAGATGCTCGAGACAAGGAGCTGTTAGCGCAGCACAACATCACCCACATCCTGTCCATTCATGACACAGCTGCACCCGTCCTGGAGGTGAGCTGTCTTTCTGAGTCTTATTTCGATCCCCCCGTGTGACCCTCAAAGCCCCACGGACGACACAAACCCACCCGTGAAGTGCACAACTTCCCCTGAACTCACCACTGCAGTGCTTCCCCCCCTCACATCCCTGCTGCTCAGTACTCGTTCTGAAAGTGTGTTTAATGTCGGCCCGAGAGATGCACTGCATTCATCCACTTTGTCTCAATTAGAGCTGAAATTATCCAATATTTGCATCATGGATTAATCTGCTGATTCATTGTTTAGTCTCAGTGATGACTTCACACACTGAAGAAGCAGATTGTGCCTAAAAACTAGATTAAACACTTAAACATGGTAATTTTCTATCAAATCTGATTAGTTGAATATTCAACTAATTGTTTCAGCTTTTACATCCTCGCCCTGCACCTGTTTATTATAAGGTTATAGTAGTTGCATATTCAAGGGTTAAATAATAAAGGGTGTGGAGTAATATTCTTTAAATTGTCATCACAGGCTTTTGAAATAGATCACTTCAGTTGATGTGAAAGTCAGATGTTCTTATTTTCAATTTTACATGAAAAGTCCTTTTTGTCTTTAAATCAGTCAGGACCTGGATTTCACCAGCTGTTACCGAGTAAGCGGTCTTCTTCAATATCGTCCCAGCTAATATCTGTAATAATTTGTATGCTGTTTTCAGTGTGTGTGGTGCAGCTGGCTGCGATGGAGATACAGGTCATCACACGGCGAGATATTTCTTTTTTTTTTTTCACACAGGATGATTTCAGCTCAGCAGCTTGAAGTCCATAAAAGTCTTGAAAGTGCAACTACATTACAAAAAAAAAAAAAGGTTTCTGGCTTTTTCACGGTTGCATTTAGACTCGTTGATTTGTGTATGAAAGAGCGGGAACGGTGTACGTGAGCGAGTGAGTGTGAGAAGGAGAGCAAGAGGTGAGAACCGGGTTGGTTGAAAGTAGAAAATTGGTGTCACTGATTTCCATTTGGGTGACAGATGTAAGAATATGCTCTCTGCACAATCTGTTCAATCTGTTTTTTCAGAGAATAAAGTTTAATTTGGTACTTTTTAATCGAGCTTCCAGAATAATAATGAATTATCCGTTTTAGCCGAGCAGAAGCCGCCCTCTCTCGTCTCCCCGTCCGTTTGACCTGTTTTTGAAAACCTTCATATTCAATGTCCGCTTTCACAACTTTCATCTTTCTTTCTTGTTGAAAGTGGGCATGAAAAAGCGCTCAGAGATTTCTGTACACTTTCTCCGTCCATGTATGTTTCATTAAGAGTGAAGAGAAACAGCAACTTGTATTACAGTATCACTACCCAAACTGGTCAACCACCAAAACTTTGTAAAAGGTTTTGGGGCCTGAGATCTTGGTCTGAAGCGCCGTGCCCGTCACTCAGCAGCTCAGCTGTACAAATCTTTGATCTCACTCGTCCGATGATTCTCACATTTATACATGGGTGGATGACACAGCTTTTTTTCAGCCTCATAATGATGACTCAGGTCTGTTTTACTGATGTGGCCCAAAAAAAGAAATGGCCAGATGGGATGGTTTATTTGCATACCTAACAGTCAAACTGTTGACTGATAGATTTCTTGGAAGACGCTGCAAAGGTTCCTGAGGGAGGAGGGTAGAATTTGCAACCACCGAGTCTCTGAGGTCGTTGCTGCACAGTGTGTGTCTGTAATTAACATGCTGAATAATAAGATGACAAGGTCAGTTTCACAGAGCAAGTCTGTGGTCTTATTGCGGGTAAATTAATTTCTGTCACCTATCCGCAATTTGCATGCAAATTGTTTGGGAGTGTGTTCGTACTTTCTGTCTGTCTGTGCTTTTAGAACTCGCTGAGTCATGGTTGTGAGGAGCGATGGTGCAAAGATATGAGTGTTATAAGTATTTCTTTGCACAGTCTGATGTTTTCTGTAAGCTGAGACAATCTTATCGATGTATGTATGCACGCTACTTAGATGCACACACATCTCTCTGTGTTTAAAGTGTGTGTCTAACCTGTCTGGAGCACTTCCAGGTCTCGGTGTGTCCCAGAGGGCTCAGGGGTTTTTGCAGCTTCGCAGTCATAACGGGACGAGGTAGTTTCTGTCCATTGCATGTACCATCAGCTGCCAGGTGCACAGCACAAAAAAAAAAAAAAAAACACACACACACACAAGAACATCGTTATGTCATGACCCAGGGTCAGATGGGCAAGGTTTCAGGGGGCGTCCCATCCAACCGAGAAACAGGAAGCGTGTTAGACCCAGCGTTCGAACAGATTGACCTGGTGTTACACTTTGTTCACAGTTCTACATGAATTCATTCAACAGGCACAAAAATATTCTAAAGTTCTCCCCCCTTCACCCTGCAGGACATGACGTACCTGTGCATATCTGCCGCAGACCACTCCAAGCAAAACCTGTGAGTATTTATATGATATACAGAATATATATGTAAATATATAATAATAATATATATACGAGGTCCACTGTGATCTTCAATGATGAATCCACCATCTAATGATCTGTGGCAAAACAAAAGAAACAAGAGGCTCATTAATTTTCAGAGCTCCAAGACGTGCATTGTGTTTATAAAATGAACTTTTTAATATCCCATTAACTCGATTTACCTTATACAAACATAAACAGTCTGATTACTGACTGATTCATTATGTTTATACAAAGTTTACAGCTATTAATACATGAGAAAATGTACAATGTCTGGTTGATGGAGGGAGATTATGTATGCAGAATACATAATCACTACTTTATTAAGTGGAATCAAATAAATCCATATAAATAGACTAAATATCAGTAGGTTATATATGTTTATATACGTATGATATTTAATCCCTGTGTTTTATTTCTACCAGGACTCAGTACTTCAGAGACAGCATCATGTTCATCCACGAGTGCCGGCTGAAAGGAGAGGGCTGCCTCGTGCACTGGTGAGTTACAAATAAAAATACTCGTTCTTGGCTCGTTCCTTATGAATGTACTTCATTTTAAAATCATAAACCAAACTAATATTTCAATTTGATATATCAAACAGGGATTTGTTTTTCTTGTAGTTTGAGCTGCACTTGATTCTTTGCGGCTTAGTTCGTCCTTTAAATTTAAAAGTCGCAGCATCCTGTACATCAGAGTAGCTGCTGTGAAACTGGTCGTTTGCATACGAGGAAACAGCAGAAATATTTTTGATTTCTGGTGGTCCTCACATTTTATTAACCCCAGTTTTCATTTTCAGCCACATCAGTGTCACCAAACAGAACATTTGTTTGATGCTTTCATCGTAGATTTCATCGCCTTTCATCTCTTCATATCAAACATGCAAAATCGAGCATTTAACCACAACTTTAGCAGAGAGGGGGGTTTCACTTCTTTGTACACTAAATAAGAGAATGTGAATGGCATGATGCTGTGAAGCCCCGTGCTCTCAGTGTTGCAGGAGTGTCCCGCAGTGTCACTCTGGTGGTGGCTTACATCATGACGGTGACGGGTCGCGGCTGGGTGGAGTCTCTGGCGGCGGTGAGGGCGGCGCGGCCTTGCGCGGGGCCAAACCTGGGCTTCCTCCGGCAGCTGGAGGAGTTCGAGAACGCAGAGCTGGCAGAAGTGAGCGAACGCTGATCTCGCCTTTAGGTTCAGATTATTCAATCAAATCTTGCATTTCTGCAAATGTCTCTCTGTATATTAGTTTCCATTGTTACTGGCGGGGTCTGCCATAACTATTGATTGTGTATCTGTGCATAAGGGATTCACAGGAAATGATGGAAACACATATTAGGTTTGATGCTTAAAGAATAACTTTAACCCAGACTCCTGACTTGTTTATCACTAGACTGCTGTCTTAATTACCCTGTGATGTCAAACTAATTACAACATTTCTATGAGTGAATGAAACACTACATTTATAGACTGCACTGGAGTGACAGGGAGCCGGTTGGGACGGATAGCGGGCACACAAAGTGTGTCTGCAGTTTAACATCAGGACTCTCCAGTCTCTGGTTAAGTTTAGGCAGCAAAAGCACTTTGGTTAAGATCAGGATTTTTTGTTTAAATCTTTAAAAAATCTTATATCTAAAGTCACTTTTTCCTCTATTCAAACAGATCATGATCTTTCCCTAACATTTGCCAAGTGCCTAAAGGTAACCATCAAAAAGCTGAACAATGTTGTAGTCACTGAGTAGAAATACATTATCAGTGAACATCTCACTGCTGTGTTCAGTCTTACCAGGTACGTTAATTAACATCATTTCCTCATTATGTTAATGGAATAATTGGGTCAGGTCAGTTACCATCTTATTAGACAGTTAAGAGGAGGAGAGAAAGAGTGTGACATGGAACAAATGTCCACGGCTGGGATCAAACCAAACTGTAACTATTCAGCTCTGTTGCACCTGTAACCACGCCCAGCGGTGATGTCACTACGCACCGACACGCCCCGGAGTACACTTCTACATCACTGCAGCAGGTGTAGCTCTTTAAAGCCGGTCTACTCTTCCCGTTGGATAATAAACACATCGTTGTGAATGACTTCTTCACATTTTCTAAATCCACAGTCCAAATGTGTCCATTCTGAACTCGACACATGTGATGAAGCACAATATTTAGTTTGAATATTCTGAATGTGGCATGTCCGATTAAGACGTGGAGAATATGCCGATATTCTTCAGGTTTTAGGAGCGTTCTTTGGGCTATGCACCTC
Source organism: Collichthys lucidus (assembly GCA_004119915.2). Classification (NCBI taxonomy): domain Eukaryota; kingdom Metazoa; phylum Chordata; class Actinopteri; family Sciaenidae; genus Collichthys; species Collichthys lucidus. Next base: position 30,703,755 of record CM014085.1, read on the forward strand.
AGCTGGGGTTTTTACTGCAGTCTACCTGTTTACAGGTAGGTCTGTACATTAAAGTTAAAAAGGCTGACATAGAGATAAACGACACACCTATTTATGAAAGACTTGGATATACAGGTTTGTACAAATATTGCAATACTGACCTTTTCGTTTAGCATGTATACAACTTTGTAGGAATACTGTCTCTACAGTGCTTGGAACAAGTTTCAGACACGTTGATAGTTGGAGGGCGAGGACACTCTCCTTCGGACAAAGCCGTTCTCGGCGTCGCACTTGTGTACAGCTGTGTGACGAAGAATAAAAAGTTTAAGAGAAAATTTCAAACCACCTTGGCACAGCTGGTCAATCTCTGTACATCCGATTGTCAGTTTTGTTACAGTGACAGTTTGGACATGTGAAAGGCGTGTTGTCAGGGGGTTTCTGAAGATATCATGAGTCATTTGAAGCATCTTGACCAACTTTATTGTCTCAGTTGAAAATACCCTCCACCTCTTCTGACTCACTGTTACCCTCCCTCTGCTCTCCCCCTCTCCTCCTCCAGTATCAGGCCTGGTGGAAAGACAGATATGGGAAGAACTCGTTCAATGACGATGAGGAGGTGGAGAACCTTTTAACCAAGAAGTCTAACAGCAGCAGCACCACCATAAGGTCCAGCATCGCTCCGACCCTGGGCTTCTGAGATGAAATCGCTTCTGTCAGTTTCATCTTTCCTGAAGTCAGGCAGCCAGCTGAGGACTGCGGGGTTTCTTCTCGGACCATTAAACCCGCTGAGGTTTGACCAGAAAACTGCTGCCGCTGTCGATCCTGCTGAGAAAAGCTACAGCGGGAACGCTTTCTTTATCGATATGATACGTCGACTCTCATCTTGGCTAAGTAGTCATGTGATGGGAGGGGGGTTTTTATGCCATTATCTTTGTCCCCTTCGTCATGTCATGTCCTCTAACTGTCAAAACAACATGCAAGGGCAGTCAAGCATGGCACCAAGGAAATATGTACATACAGTCCACAGTGTGAGCACACATTTAGCCGTGTGCACTCCCCATCAGTTACGTTATGCTGTGTCCTCTACTTGAAATATGAGTATGACTTGAAGCTGAAGAACACGGTCGTCTTCCAGTAACAGTGTCAGAAGCAGCATTTCTTTATTGATGACAGTTTTAATAAACGTTTATTTCTGTTTGTGGACTTGATTCACACCTCTTCCTGCTCCGGACACACATGTGAATTTATGTTTTATTTAATTAACGTGAGATTTGATTTGTCAGGTGAGAATTTCTTTAACTCATCTGAAAAAAAGCAGAAAGTAAATTGAAGTGTTTTTACTGCACAAAATGTGAATGTGTTTAGATTTTCTCGTGGATAGTTTTATAAAATATTTAAACAAAATAAGGAAAAAAAACAGACTTTGGTTAAACTGGCCAGTGCTGGAAGAAATATTTAGTTACTTTATGGAAGTAAAAGTAGCAATAGTTGGTTAAGATGGAATTTTAAGTGTTTTAAGTATCAATCCATTGTACTGTATTTAATAAGCTGATCACTTTTTTTTATTAATTATATAATATTAATTCCTCTTAACATTTGTGATTGTTCTTGATGTTGTTTATTGTTATTAACATTTATTTGTTTTTGTGAATCCTTTAAAATAAAGTTATGAAGTATAACTCTGTCAGAGCTGTTTATTAATATAAAACGTGACTGAATGTATCACACGGTCTGCGAATAAGGTGCTCGTACATTTACTCAGGTTTCAGGTCGCTGATCTTTAACTGGATTTTTAACTTTGCACATTTATTCGACAAAGTTGCTTCACAGATGGAGATCGCTTCATGAAATATGACACATTATTGTACTTAAATTACAACACTAAAGTACTTTACATAAATATTTCTTCTACTTAGTTACTTATCAGACGGAAATAGACTACAGTTAATAATAATTACTGATGAATATATTAAATATATTATGCTGATGTCGTAACTTAAACCCTCCAACAGTGTATAAACTGTCAATGAATCAGGAGTGATATTAAAATTATTTATTATATGTACTATATCACACTGACAGGAGCCAGTACTGCAGTATAAATACTTTTACTTGAGTACAATTTGAAGAATTTTGAGTGCAGAATAAGAAAAAAAAACAAAGTTGGAAATGCTCATTTAGAGTTTTCTTTATATTTCAAATCAAATATTTCTAAGCTTCATTGAGCTGAACTATAGACTCACAACATATTTTACTGTTTTCTGACATGACACAGTGTTTAAAATAACTTTTAACACACTGACAGGAGCCAGTACTGCAGTATTAATACTTTTACTCGAGTACAATTTGATTTTTATACTATTACTTGCTGCCAAATAACTGGTTTGGTGGTTAAAGTGTTTTATCAGTCTGTATATTGTTTGTGACCCTCAGCTGCCCTCACATTGTGCTTACTGTACACACACACACACACACACACACACACACACACACACACACACACACACACACACACACCCTTTATAATAATCGTGTGTGCTTCTTGTCGGTGTTATCACACAGCTGTTTCTTCTTCATAACCTTCCACTGGGAACAAACGCGGCCGCGTTTCTCCGGCAGGACCCCTCTCTCACTCTCTACAGATACTTTTCGTAAAGCTTTATCATTTCAAAGAATTGTTTTTGTCTCCGTCCATAACTTTCCACGTGTGCGGGTGTGTGACAGTTCTGACTGACGCCGGCAGGGTTTCCCCCGGTGTCTTACTGGAGATCGGCCGCTGTGTGCGCGCTGATAAGCTTCGCAGGAGAGAGAGAGAGAGAGAGAGAGAGAGAGAGCGCAGCAGGTGCGTCCTCCTCAGCATCCCCCGGCTGTGTCTCCGCCCTCCCGCTGCTCGCTATAGGCTGGGAGGATTTAAGCGGGCCCGCCGTAATGATGAGGGCTTTCTGAGACTGATTGATTTCAAAACTTGACGGGTTTCGAGTTTCGCAGGCAGGTAAGAGCTCAGCTCCAAACGCGCCCCAGGGCGCACGCACATATTAAGGGGTCAGGTTCGTCTGCGTGGGAGACGCAGCGGGTGTGAGGGGGTTTAACCTTTTAGTGAAGTTTTTACAGAAGCTCATCCTAAACTTTCAAAACATTTCACCTGCCACTTGCATGCGTGTGTTTGGACAGAGATGAACGCAGACTTGGATTACGGAGGCTCCGGGAGCAGCGGCAACGGAAAGCTGCGCCAGTGGCTCATCGAGCAGGTGGACTGCGGCAAATATCCCGGGCTGGTGTGGGAGAACGACGAGAAGACCATCTTCAGGATACCGTGGAAACACGCCGGGAAACAGGACTACAATCGGGATGAGGATGCCGCGCTTTTCAAGGTAAGACACGAGCATCCTCCGGTGTCCATCCAGCACGAGCGCAACGTGAGACTTTCAGAATAAAAGAGAGAGATTCACGAGGAATGTAATGATTTTCACACATAATTCAAGATTAATAACTCATTTATGAACGTTTATCAGTCTGATCTTTTAATATCTAATCCTGTGTTTAGATTTTTTTTGTGTTTTTTAATGTTTATTGTGTATTTTCATCATCGATTCATTTGTGGATTATTATTTTTGGTTGATTAGATGTCAGAAAATGTTGGAAATGTTCATTAAAATCCACAATTAGTCTAAAAAAATCTAAAATATAATCAGTTTAACATCATATAAGATGGAAAAAAACATAGTCACATTTGAGAGCTTGGAAATGAATGCAGATTCATTTTTCACAGTTTTTTTTAGTTTTATTTTTTATTATAAGCTCTATAATAAACTTCTCCTGAGGCAGAAGCAGCTGGTTGTCTCATCCTCTGTCAGGTCTCTTGTCTAAGCTTTTTGCCGGTGACCTGTGTGCAGGCATGGGCGTTGTTTAAGGGGAAGTTTCGGGAGGGGATCGACAAGCCTGATCCACCGACCTGGAAGACTCGCCTCCGCTGCGCCCTGAACAAGAGCAATGACTTTGAGGAGCTGGTGGAGAGGAGCCAGCTGGACATCTCAGACCCGTACAAAGTGTACCGCATCATCCCCGAGGGAGCCAAGAAAAGTCAGTCCCGTTTATCAAACACCTCGCTGATCAAAAAGCTGAATCTTTAAATGACAAAGCAGCAACAAAAAAAAGTCTCATGCTCGTCAGTTATTGTGGGAATCTGATTTTTTGGAAATTCTCAGTGCACATGTGCTGATTGATCAAAGGTCGCTGACTCACCACCAGTGAAGGTCAGACTGGATGATGTCAACACATGTGAACTTCTTCTTCTCTGTCTGTCTTTGCATTCAGGACCCCGACAGGAGGACAGTCCTCTGAGCTCAATGGGCTTCCAGGTGCACAGCTCGTACCCGCTGCAGACTCAGGTGATTTTCATACACATGGAAACCAGTGGGATGGGTTTAAGAAAGAAAGAAAGAGAGTGAGAGAGAGAAAAGAGAGGCTGAAACAGAAACAGTAGATGGAGAGGCATACCGTGCATGCATGAATGACCTTGGACACAGCTGATGCCAGAGTGTAAGTCACAGGGTCGGGGAGTTGCATCACTTGCTGATGACGACTTCAGTCACAGGTGCTGGAAAAGTTACAAAGGATGTGACGAAGCATGTGAGGGACACGAATGTTAGTGTTTAAGGTCATAACCAGGATTTTAGCACTAAAAATATAACTTTAATTTGACTATTTAATAATATGTTTGTAGATTTACCTCCCTGCTTTACTGCAGTTGTTGTCCAGAGTCTTAAAGCACAGTGAATTCCTTTATTTTATTTTAATTTATTACTTTTTTTGGTCTAAAAACATTTAAAGTTTAAGTTATTGACTTTAAAAAACATAACATGTAAGACACTAACTTTCCTAATTAAAACATGAATCATTCCTGTAACTTAACGTTGCACGTGTGAACTGTTCTCGTGTGCAGATGCCGCAGTACATGCCCACAGCTGAATGCAGCTGGAGGGATTACTGTCAGGAGCAGACCTCCCTGCCCGAGCTGCCCTTCACTCAGTGCCCCTGTCCCCCCCGCAGCCTGCCATGGCAGGCCCCGTCGATGGAGAATGGTACCGTGTTCCACGTTCATACACAAGCGTTACCCACTGTGGTCAGTTCAGTTTTTGTTAAACTCTTGTCTTCTTCTTCTCTGTGTGTGCAGGATATCAGCTCAGAGCCTCCATCTACTCGTACAGTCCGGCTGACAGCCAGCCTTCGCCTTTCTCGCTGGACGCCGGCATCAGATCAGCCGAGGCGCTCTCAGGTAGACAAACGCTTTTCTGGAAATGTCATAATCTGCAACATGTAAGTCCAAATGTACAAGACTGTGCTTCATATGCATCATAGCTGAAGATGCAGGCGTCTGTTTAGTGTAGTTGTTGATTGTGAAGCCGCTCATCTTCCTAGTGTGAAGGAAAAGGTATGGTGGATATTATATTCCATCCTTAAAACTGACACTGGACCTTTAAGTTTAACTGTGAAAACTTGGAAGGTTAATGCAACTTATTGGCCTGCTGCAATATTTCAGATTTTTACATTTATTGTTTGATTCAAAATCGCTGTTTGCATCAAACCCGTTGGCCTCGATGTACATCACCTACCCACCATGTATCGGGTAGCTAGATTTAAGATCTACTGCCCCGTAGTCGCCAGAAAGTAATTAATGCAGCTTTAATTAAAGTGTTTTGGCATTAAGAACATACCATACGTTTAAGGTAGCTTCAGTTTAAGATCTAAAGGTTTTGGTGAGACTTCAGAAAAGATTGTTCGAGCCTAAATGAAATCTGAAGGGAGGATCCTAAAGTTTAAAGTCTGACACAGATCTTGCACCAAATATTCTCTGAGTGTAACCGTAAAAAGCAGAGTCAGAGAACCACAAACCTCAGGATGCAGTATCAGATAAAACTGATTAGAAAACATGCTCAGTGATCTCTGCCCGTCTCCTCTTCTCCAATCAGACTACCGCCTGCACGTGTCGGTGTATTACCGAGACAGTCTGGTGCAGGAGGCGACCATCTCCAGTCCGGAGGGCTGCCACATCACTCCGTGCTCCCCGGATGAGAAGCAGTACCCGCAGCCTGGAAATCCTGAGGTGATCCGTCTGCCCGTGGACAGTCTGTCAGGCCAGAGGAGGGCAGACGAAGGCCCTGCGAGTCCCTCGTCCCACCTGGACAGGGGAGTGTTACTGTGGATGACCCCGGACGGACTCTACGCTCGGAGGATGTGTCCGAGCAGAGTGTACTGGCAGGGAGGACTGTCCCAGTACGGAGACAAGCCCAACAAACTGGAGAGAGACGTCAACTGTAAAATCCTCCACATGCAGGACTGCCTCACAGGTGAGACAGTGACCGACCACGCATTTCATCTGATTATTTTTGATTTACTGTCCATGCTGTAGAAGTCGACGTCCTAAAGCTCGGTCGTCAAACCAATCTGCAGGAGAGTTGTGCAATTTTGATTTTGGCGTAAACAAAAGTTTTCACTGGGTAACTTTTCGAAATCCTAGAGCTGAAATGATACCGGAGTTTCGGTACTGATACCAAAAAACATTTTCTTTCGCGATATGATACTTTGAAGAGAAGAAGAAAAACTTTACCAACATAAACAAGTTTGAAACTTGAATAAATCAACTGACTTGACAAAATACAAACATGACGTCAGGTTTGTGCCAGCATCCAGTGACACTCTGGATGAAAACATATTTTACATGTTGCACAATAAAAGATATTTGATCGATTTCCTATGTGGCAGCTGTAGCTGGTGGATGAAAATGACAAATTTTTTTAGCTTTTTTAGTAAATCAGAAGTAGTTTTGGTTGAGTTGCAACTGCAATATTGTCACATCCAGATGAAGTGTTGTTAATCAACCTTACTGTGGATGCTTTAGCTGGGGTTAAACTTTACAGTAAGTCGACAGATCTTCAGCTGCAGCTCATTTACCGTCAGTCACTGAATATCCAAGAAGACCACTTCAGAGTAATACAACCCCTCAAAAGTTACTATCACAAGACTGTGGTAGACGAACCTTTGAGAGTTGTATTTCATGATGAGGCAACAGTCACATGACTTCTTCACAGCCACATCATCCCCGCCCACATGCTAAGCCAGCCCCAGCTGTGTAGAAGACACAGCGTCAGTGTATTTGCATACATGGTGTGACCAGGACTTTCCGTTCGAATCACCCCAAAGGTCATAATAACTTCAAGTGAAATTCATCTGAATTCATTTGAATTTTTTTTACCAGTCAAGATGTATTTTTGATGACACTGATTCCATCTGATCTTCTTTTCTTGGCGATCAGAAATCCAGAGTTACGGGCTCCACGGTCGGCCGCTGCCTCGTTTCCAGGTCCAGCTGAATTTTGGAGACGAGTGTCTGGACCCGCAGAGACAAAGACGGACCCTCACTGTCCAGGTCGTTGTCCACACCGTTACACTAACACTCACATCTTCTTCTTCTTCCACTTCTATTTTTGGCACTTTTGCACTCGAGCTCTGGGAATTTAAGCTCGGTGAAGTTCGAAAAGTGAGAAAAAGGATTTGAAAGTTAAAAACACAAGATTTGAAAGTCTGTAAAAAAAACTCAGTCATAACGTTTCGCCGCGTTTCATGACTTTAAATTCAGTTTCTGAACAAAGTCGAGCAGAGATTCAGCACTCGCCTGGTTCCAGAGCTCGGAATCACCGCCCACGTGTTGCGGTGATTCAGATGATAGGATGTGTGACTCCATTTCAACCCGGGAAGATATGAAACCCAGAAACCCAAAAAAAAAGCAGAGGCTCGACTAATTGTGCTCCAGCATTTCTCGGCTAGTGGTGTCACCGATATGACCTGATAATCAGACTGAATGTTTCACTTCGTTAGTCAGTCTGCGTTGGTATTTCTCCTTAAACAATTAATAATCAGTATCGAGTGATGCCGCCTGTTCCACTGTCATCACCTTCAGTCGGCATAGAAACCGCGGTAACGGTTCGCCAAAAGAGTTTTTCATGTCAATCCAAGAAGATTGGATCTCAAACAATTAACCTCATCAAACATTCCTCATGCTTTACTTTGTTTGATTTGGAAGTTAACAATATTCTTTAGGTTCTGGTGTCATTTGCTGCCATCACATTGGACTTTTTAAAGCCTACAATGACAACCACACTGATACAAAAAGTTGGTGACATTTCTGTGAAATTTTTTAATCAACGCCCCCATTCCTGATCCCACCTACAAAATTCAAAATTCAGCCTTTTGGTTTTCCAACCAAGCACGACACCAAACCCACACCTGTCTCTGAAATCTACATCTGAGACGTGGACGGTTATTAAGAAGCCTGAACCATCATATAAGATGTCATGTTTAGATCCATTTGTTGCATTTTGTTAAGATTTCCTCCGTAGCTCCAATTAAAGATCTTGAAGATTTCTTGATCTTGGTGTGTTGAATGGTCCGCTTACTCGCTTTTCTTCAAAGCTTTCAGCTGCATCTCAGGGTCCTCGGTCCTGTGTTATAACAGGTAACCCAAGTTCATTACAAGTGAGCAAACAGTCCAGGAGAAAGATTACAAGTTACAGCTGAAAGCTCTGGAAAAAGCTCGTAAATAGACCCTGTGGTGAAGATTTCCATTCAAACCTGAATTTAAAGTTATGAAACGACTCTCGCAGACTTTCAAGTGTTATTTTTACACTTTCAAATCCCATTTTTCACTCTTCAAACCAGAGTTTAAACTTTCAAAATCTCACTTTTTAGGCTTTCAGATATTAGTTTTGATATTTCCAAACCGATCTGACCTCATAGAAACCGTCTACAGTGGAAAACGTTGTCGCTGACTTTCATGTCGTTCCAGGTGGAGCCGCTGTTCGCCAGGCAGCTCCTGTACTACGCCGCCCAGCAGATGGGCGGCCACTACTACCGCAGCTACGAGCACCCGGGAGTCACGGATCACATAAACACCCCTGAGGACTACCAGAGGGCCATCACACATCATCACAGCAGCAGCCTGCAGGAGTGATCTCAGTGGGTTCAAGTGACTTTGGAAAACTTCGAGATGCAGCAAAAAATAAAAACCCTTTCACACGGGAGACCAGGAAGCTCTGAGACACAGGACAGCGTTGTACATAAAATAATGGACATTTAGTGACGGTTACTATTCCCCCTGTAGAGTTCTGTGTGTGTTTGTCAGTGTGTGTGGCTGGAACCAAAGTTGCAGTGTTAAATTTTTGTTTCTTTTCTTACTGTATTTTTATATTTTCTATACTGACTATGCAAAAAAACAACAACTGACAGCTTGATTGTACTGATGAATCTTTAGTGCCTTAAAGGAGATTTGGAGGTTTGACATTTTTATTGAGAGTGAGAGTTTGACGAGAAGATCGACGCCTCACTCGAGGGGGGGGTACGGCAAAACGCGGATACGTTTAGCGTAGCTTAGCACAAAGACTGGAAACAAATGGAAAAGGTTAGCCTGGATTGTTTGTTTAATCGGTACAACAACAAAAAAACTGAAGTGCAAAAACTTTTTCTTGGAAACTTCCTGGAAATAAAGCCAAGAAGTAGCCCAGCACAACAACAACAACAACAACAACAACAACTCATGGACCTAACATAGCTTTGCAGTCTTTCTGCTGCCGGTTTGAGTGGTACTGATTTTCTTAGTTAACTCTTCTGAATCATTTTGTTGCTAGGAGACACTATCACCAACATTTAATAACTTATGGATGAACTGTTGTGCTGGGCTGTGTTTGTGTGGATCTCTCAGGAAGCCGATTTTTAGATAAGCTTGTTAAACCGTGTTATATGTTTCATATTTTGTCTCATAAGTGTCATAAACCAAATCTGAGAAAGAGAGAGAGAATGTTTTTCTTCTGCCTTGAACGAGCACGTTTCTGTCCTTTTAAAAAACAATAAAAGTGCAAAAGAGTGACGACCTCTGTTCGTAACTGTGTGAGCGAGCTCTCCGGGTACTATCTGCTCAGACGCACTCGTGAACAGGAAGTGTGGTTCAGATGCAGGATGAGGCTGGTTAATCAAACACTTCATTATCGCAAACAATGTGTTGACATCACGAGGGGAGGAGAGAGAGAGAGAGAGAGGGAGGAAGAGGTTGGCCACGCTTTCCGTGCCGGAGAGAAAGCCTTCCTGGTTTCTGCTCACAGATTAGAGTCTGTTTCCACTTCCATGGAAAACAGTCACGAAAACCCACAAAAACATTTGTCACCGCCGCGACGAGTATTCACGAGAAGAGCGAGGAAGATGTCATCGCTCGATAGGGCTGTTCGTGAAAAACATTGTTTTACTCTGAATGATGATTCCTCCTCAGCAGGAAGAGAAGTTAAAACGACTGTAAGCAGAACATCAGGGCGACATCCATTCACGTGTTCACTGAGGTTTCAATTCACATCAAACATCAAGTCCATGAAGTGTGAGAAGTAAAAACGTGTGGATGTTTGTTCTATTTACTAAATGATTAGACTGAAGAAAGAAAATTAAAATTATCATAAAAAAACGTGACAACCACCTGTTAATAAATATAAAAATGCAGCGTACTCAACGAAACACGTCAGAAGGAATCTTCCATCTTCCGGTTGTTGCTGGATGCTTGACATATTTTCAGGTCCACATGGTGGGAACGTGTTTTGATGGTAGATGCCATCAGGGTTTGTGTGTGCAAATCTTTGAGAGATTGAATTCTTTGTACCACAAGCTTCCTAATTTCCTAAAAATCTTGACCTCTGTCCCCGTCTCCTTTTTCCGCCACCGCAAACGAACCTTTAGTGTCTTCCACATCGCATTGAATGTTCGTCAGAGAGGTTCGTCTTCCGCGGAAGATCTTTTGCAGTTCATCGATTAATTATCAAAACGTTTCCGTGTTATAGAAAACGCTTCGTTAAAGCTATATTATGTAACTTTTCTATCAGAAAATTTAAAATCCTGTTGATGCTACACTGACCTGTGATTAGGTGAATGTACGTCTGTAACTTTGGGCTCCGCGTCGGGAGTACGTAACGCTTTACGGCACTAAGTCACACAGCAGCAACTATTTCACTGATTCTGGTGAAACCGGATCATATTTTATGAAGGAAATGTTTTCTGACGTCCTCCGTCTGCTTCCTGATGGACAGTGAAGGAAACTGCTGCCAACTGTAGCTGCCGTTAGCTAACGTTAGGACAGTTTGTTAGTCGGGCTGTGAGCTCAGAGCTAGGGGGATTTAGTGTTTGAACCAGAGACGTTTTGGACCACCGGGAAGAAGAAGAAGAAGAGGAGGTTTTCAGACAGAACATGGCAAAGGTGAAGAGACCGAAGAGGAAGCTAAGAGGGAGTCACCAAGCAGCAGGTCAACGGACAAATAAGTAAGTTGTAAGTAATATATATAATATTAGCTGCTGCTATGACCTTGCTTAATGTTTGGCTACATAATGTCGCTTTAATAGACACAAATAGAGCAAATACTCTGGAAGTAAAGGGGGAAGTCTGGTCACCTCAAGTGAAAACATGTTTTTCAAAGAAAAACGGGGGAAACCTGCTCGGTTTGGACGTCGCTTTTAGTTTTTACGTAACACACAGAATAACTCAAAAGATTATTATTAAGATTATTACACAAGCAAATGAATATTAGGCCTGAAATATTCCGTCCATGTATTGGTCACGTTACAGTTTGGTAACTTAACTCCACCACCCCCATTTATAAGATTTATTCAGTATGTGTAACAAACTATAATGCAGCTGTAAGATTAAAGTGTTTTAAGTCACAGTTACTGACTGTGTGCTGTATATTAAGAAGCATTTAACGTCCTTAAACTACATTATAATGTGTTATAACCCTTAAATCGGGGTTAAAGTGACGTTAATGTCGACACATTTCCAGTGTAAAATATGTTTCTAGATAAACTTGTTGACGTCTGCTGTTTTTTTGATGAATTAAAGCTGTGAGAAAAACAGCGAGTCTTCCTCTGCTCATCAACATCTGAGGTGAACCCGGTTTAATTTTCTCTGATGTGTCAAACTTCTCCATTCTTTTAAATTACCCACTCACGTTAGAGAGAGAGATCAAAGTCCAAATATGTTTTGCAGGTTTTTGTCATCATCGTCTCCTGAATGGAACAGACTCGAATAAAAATAACAGAACAAAAAAAAAAAAGAAGAAGCATAAAAATAAAAAAAACTCCCCCTTCTCACCTCTGTTACTGTAAACAGAGAGCTGGCAGAGAACGGATAAGGCTTCAGGGCTTTGAACTTATTTTGTGAATGAATCCGTGGGAGGACAGAGAGCTAAGTTTAGCTCACAGAGAATCAAAACATCTCCTGCCTGCCGTGCATGGCTTTCCCCTAAATGCAGATGGGAAACGGAGACAGACACACAGAAGGTTCAGGGTGTGTGAACGTAGACGACAACAGAAAGTTGTAAGATAACCGAGTTGTACATTCATAAGTTGAGAGTGAATGGGTCAACTGCTGCTGCTACGACGACGACTGTCCTCAGATAACCTCACGTCCTGTCGAACTTTCTCATGTGAGCTGTAGGCGTGTCGGTCTGTCTGCCTGAGTGACTAGACCTGCCACAACCGTCCCTGCTCGCTCTGGAAGTCCCTACACCCATGATCACAATCACGCTTTCTGTTGTCACCGCCATCTTCCTCTGGGATATACGCTCTTGCCCGTTTGCTGGCCTGAATTAACGGCCTTGCTACACCGATCCCCACCCTGCATACGCCCTGAACTCCTCCCTGCAGATGCCAGACAGCATGAGTGAACCCGTGAGCTGCAGCTCCAGAGATGAATGGTTAAACCTCGCCAGTTTGAACGATGATGCACAAACACCAACTGTCTGCAAATATGCAATAATGCAAAGCGGTTACGCATGTGTGTGTGTGTGTGTGTGTGTGTGTGACAAACAGTTTTGCAGGCAAGTTTAAAGACTTGATGAAAACATACAAAAGTGAACACTGGTGTAATATTATATCCAAGTAAACACAAGAGCTCTGCAAAGAATGAAAAGATAAAAATCAAGTTTAAAACTTGTTAACATGTCAACAAGTCATCAGCATGGCTGCTGTGAAGTAAAGACAGTCTCAAAAACTGATTTCATACGTCTCACACCTGTGGAACCAACGCCGTCACCTTGTGGGGTGGAGCTTTCAGGAGGTACGAGGAGGAGACCGCAGGTGAAGTCAGGTGTCGAGCTGAGTTTGTCTCACAAAGCAAAAGGCGGAGACGTGCCGTCTATGAAAAAAAAACCTGATTTAAACTTTTATTGAAAGTCTGTGCTGTTGCACCCTGGGAACAAGACGTACGAGCGTCCGACAAATCTGCAGCGTGTTATAATATAATAATGTCGATTACGCAACGAGCCGAGCTGCTGAGCAGAAAAACAATAATTTGTGGTGGTTTAGGAAGAAAGAGTGTCATGCTCACGTTACCAGTACGGCGTCTGCAAGATAAAGTTAGCCAACTGAAGTGCATGTGCTGTGTGTTTGATGAGCAGAGTTGAAAGTGCTGCAGGTGAAGATGAAGGTGGTGGAGGGACAATTTGCTTTTCACACATCTGCACACGGAGGTAAAGGTGCAGAGTTCTATCTGAAATATGCAGAGATGAATATTTAAGGTTTAATCAAGGTCAGCAGAGAAACTTTAACGTTTTTTCTTTGAGACCGTATCTGAGTTTACTTGTGTCTGTATCGGTGGAACATGCAGTGTAAACTTTATTTTACAGCCTGATCTCAGGGAGAAGCAATATTTGGATAAACTGCTTACATGCATGAGGATAAATGACACTAAATTACACACACATGAAGCATTTTTCAACTTAAACGTCACAAATTATGGGTCGTTGAGCTCATGTACGAATGCAGCCATCTCTCTCCTCACATTCCTGTCACTCTTCAGCTGTGAAAGTATGAAAAGGACAAATAAATATCTTTATATAATCCAGCACAAATGAAATTTGTCTTGTTTAAATTGTGCATGGAGTCATATTTCATGTTTGAAGACAGATCACGCTGTTATTTACCTCCAACCGAGGAGGTTTCCTGTTTCATGTGTTTGTCAGTTAGCAGGATATTGATGACTAACTACTCAACCGATTTCACAAATTTTGGTGGCAGCGTTTTGCTACGGGCCAAAGAACAAGTGATAGAATTTGGTGTGGATAGCACCACCATGTGGTTTTTCTACCAAGCGCTTTACAGTTTCAATAATTACCGTCCTGTGACAGCAAAAAAAAAAACATCGAGCGACTGCAAACGGTGACAGTATTCCTCTCTGCAGTGCAGAGTCACAGATCACCAACATGGGAGACAAAAGTCCTGGTAAGACTTAACACAAACATTTCCATGACAACTAAGAAAATCTGCTGATGAAGACTGTGTGACGCGGTCAGACGCACCTGAACCAGCATGCATGAATGAAAACACGCCGCCTCACCAGTGAGTTTCACTTTATTGGTTCAGCAGAGATGGCACCAACACGTTTAGGACAGATCACTTCAGTCTGAGCACAGACTCCATCTCACTGTCTGTTAGCTGCGTGAGGGGCCACATGTGATTAGCATAACCAACATGATTGGGACTGTCCTGCACAGTAACAATGAAATCAACTCATTTAGTGTCTTTGAGATTAGATGCACGGTGTCCAATCTAGACACTGAAAGTGACACTGAGAAAAAGGCGATGAGTAACAAGTGATAAAGTGATAACTGAAAAGATAAAGAGTTTAAGTTCTTTAGCTGATTGCACAGAGTTCGACTTAAAGTCTGGAGTTCATCTCTTCAGCGGCTGGACGCAGGACGGCTGGAAGCAGGTGAGCTGCAGCTGCATGCTGCTCTTAAACTTGTTCAGCAGCTCTTCCAATAACCTGACGGAAGAGACGGAAACACAAGCGTGAATCATGTGGAATGAATCACTAAATCACACTTATTAGTAACACGAAGCAGCGTGAGACTCACTTCTTATCAGCTCCGCTGTGAAGCTGAGGGAGGGCGTCCAAAGCCAGTTTGAAGCTGGTGCTTAAAAAAAAAAGAAAGACGCTCGGTTAAAACTTTATTTAAAAAAAAGTTTATTAAACTGAAAACACAGCTCAGAGCATGAACACTGACCTCTTCACATGAAGACACACACACACACACACACACACACACACACACATACAGTGCGTGCACACAGCAGAACCAGATTACTTTCACTTCCTTTCCATAACCCACCAAGTAACATAAATAGGGATCGTAGTGAGGGATGTGCGACTGCCAAGATTTATGTTTGTGACATTTGCTACCATAAATCACTGGGGCACACACACACACACACACACACACACACACACACACACACACACACACACACACACACACACACACACACACACACACACACACACACAAGTTCCCGTCTGAGGCACTGTGTGAATGTGTGTGTGTGCCGCCTTGCACTTACTTGCTCTCAGCGTTTAGAAACGCGGCTACGGCGTCTCTCAGGGCGCAGAGTTCAAGTCGAGCCTGAGGATGAGGGGTGAAAAAAAAAGAAATCAAACAAAGACTGGCAACTGTCAGCAGTTGGTCGCTCGAACTGAAATATGGCATTATCAGAAACGACAGGTAAATCCCCGACAAGTGTTGGGGTCTTATTATGAGTCAGGGTCTTATTATGAGTGATATGCTGCTCTGTAACGCCGAGCGTGTGCGTGAGGAGTCGGCGTGTACCTGCAGGGCTCCGTTCTTGCTGAAGGAGGACACGCACTGCATCAGGCGGCACATCTCGTCCGCGACAGACTCAACTATTTTAGACAGAACTCGAGGAACCAGGTCCTTGGAGACCGTGAAGACCTGAGACAGACGAAGTTAGTCAAGACGAAAACAAGACAGGTGTTCATGTGATGTGTGTGTGTGTGTGCGGGTTGTACCTCGGCGTGCACTGTGATGATGTTGACCAGAGCTTCCTTCAGGTAGTTCCTCACACCTGAGGGAGAAGAAAGTGGAACATGAGAAAAAAATAAATAAATAAAAATGCAAAGAGAGAGAGAGAGACGTCCCCGCGGAGATAGAAAGAAAAATTCTTGTGAAAATTACAAAGTATGAAATGTATCGTAAAAGTGTTACGTCATTTCACGTGTGTGAACATGCCGGAGTGCATGCTACAGTATGTGTGTGTGTGTGTGCATGTGTGTGTGTGTGTGTGGGCCTGTACGGGAAACAACGGGCGAAGCGGTTTCCATGTGCATCATGTGTTTGTGCGGTCTGTGGAGATTCATCGGCATGTTTTCTTCTTTTGTGGATTTTTTTATATCTGTGAAATAAAAGTATCAAACAAAACATAAGTTTGGGGGCGGATATGAAAAGTCATGCATGAGCGAGTGATCTATGTGTTTATGTCAAAACCACTGAATGATGGTCACAGCTCTGCCCACGCCAGTATCACGCCAACACGATTTCTAACAGTGAAAGTGAAGGTGAGTTTGAATGATGAGGAATTTTATCTGGACCGCCGTCAGCGAGAGGATTCCCATAAAAACTAAACTATAAGTTTCAGGAGTTTCAATTTCAAGTCAATTTTTCATTTTTTTGCATTCGCAACTTCACCATTAAGTGCCAATAAATCCGACAGACTGGACCTTTAATTCAATCGAAACTGACGAATCTCGAAGTAAACCGAATTTCTGCAGGTGAGCTGTTGTTGTAATACACCTGTCGGCCATCGTGTGACACAAAAAGTGTGTGGTAATGTCAAATCTTATATCTAAAATCGTAGTCTAGTCTAAAAACGAGACAAATAAATGAATCAAACATTAAATTAGATCTTATTTAAAATTATTTTTAGTTGACGCTCTGTGAGCACGAAAACAGACTCGAGTTAATGCGTGGCCTGGAAGTTTAGAATCTCTGACAGCGAAACAGCAGACTGAAAGTACTGCGACTGGATCTTTAATGCCTTCAGCACCCACACACCAACAAGAGTCCCACACAAGAAAAAAGTGCAACAAGTGAAAGTATCATATCCTAGATCTGTGGTTAGTGTCCCAAGTGTTCCTCTTTCACATGCAGCCTGAACACCGGCAGGAACAAACCAGAGCAAAGCTAAACTTTCGATCAATGCTGCCTTTAAAAAAAAGAACTGCGTGAAAAGCTTCTGCCCAGCTGAAAAGTTAACCAGAGCGCGCACACACACACAGACACACACACACAGAGACACACACACACTTTCTCTGACATGTTGCTTCACATCCTGTGCTAAGGTAAACCACATATACACATTTAAGTTTCACCTGGGAGTGCATCTGGTGAACAAAAAGTCAAACATGTACAAACACTTGTTGCTGCTGCTGCACACACACACACACACACACACACACACACACACACACACACACACACACACACACACACACACACACACACACACACACACACACACACACACACACACACACACACACACACACACACACACACACACACACACACACACACACACCAGGCCGCAGGACTGTACTGGGGCTAATTCAACGACATTAACGGGGTCAGTTAGGGATTGTTGCGGGTGATTTCCCTCCCGTCATCTCAGACCTGCATCCCTATGGTCTGATCGTGACATGACAAGGACAGTGTGCAGACTGAGACAGTACCTGTTGGTGTTTGGCAGTCTCTCCAGTCAAAGTATCCGGCGTAGATGCCGGGCTCCAGCGAGCCGGCGATTGGGTCAGCTCGCTTCTCGATGTAGGCCTCGAACAGATTTCTGTCCAGCTGCCGCACAGCGTCCACGCTCACCTGGTGGGGCGAGGATACGTGACGTTACCGCAAGAAAGTACACAATATCTTCAGGCTGCAGAAATAAACACACATCCATCTGAGGCTGCCTTCGTCAAACCACCAACCACTCAGAGTGCTTCAGCACAGCAGTCCAAATCTCATGCACATTCAATGACAATGATGCAAAATGAAAACAGGCATCAAACTGCGACGATTCAGGTATTTCTCCTTCATTAATGATTCATTTCTTATCAAACGGTTCGTTTTCTGTTCATTGACTAATCAACTACCCGTATGACACAATGAACCATGTCTCAGTCCCATGCATTACTTTAGCAAGGTATTTATTGTTTATTTGTTTACTGACATTTATTAATTTAGAGCAGAGTTTTTATCTTCATATCGCTTGCAGGGTTCATGTGGCACACAGTGGCAGCAGGGACACGGCAGGGGAATTCTTATTTTTCAAAGTCACAACGTTGATATTCAGAGATTAAAATCTAGACAAACAGTCATCGACGTTTCACTCTCTAACTATTAAAAGGCAAGATAAGTAAAAGTCAAAATGGACCTTTCAAAGAAGATGATCACTTATTTTTTACAGGAAAACCAACCCGACACTTCTCTGCTTGGTGATTCAGCCATTAGTCATTGTGTGCAGTTGGTGTGTGTGTGTGTGTGTGTGTGTGTGTGTGTGTGTGTGTGTGTGTGTGTGTGTGTGTGTGTGTGTGTGTGTGTGTGTGTGTGTGTGTGTGTGAAGAGAAAGGGGTTGAAAATCTGGAACTAAGCTTCCAGGACAATGACCTTTTTTCTTTCTTTTTTTAAAGCAAAGAGTCATATCTCTGCTCAGAAGAGATCTGAGCATCTCTCATTAGCTTTATTATCAGTGACAGCACACTTCTCATCAACAGTCTGAGAGCATCCGACCTTCTTACAGTTATTTCACAGCTTTAATTAATCAACAGAGCGCAGCACTGACCCGCGTGATCTTCTCCGTCCCCGTCAAGCCGTTCTTCTCAAAGTGGTCGGCCAGGTTCAGGAAGGTGCGTTTCTCCAGGTAATGGCAGTTACTGAGGATGATCAGCAGACGCTGCTCCTACAGACACACAAACACGTTCAGACTTTATGAACTGTGAGAAGTCTCAGAACTTGAGAAAGTCTAAAACTAACCAGAACCAAAAAGTATTAACCCTGGAGAAGCCATTTGAAGAAGGACCAGACAAAATGTCTTCTGTTTTCCTTTCCAAATGTCCCCACTTTACTAAAATTTTCTCACGTTCCTAATTTACAAACTTGTCCTCACTTTACAAAATAGTCATTGGTTCCATAAAACGTCCTCTTTAATCTAGACGTCCTGACTTAAATAACTGCTGTAAATTCAATGAAATGGCTCCAAATCTTGTTCTCAGTTTGCAAAAACATGCTGCTTGCTTTCCTAAAAATATCTTAACTCTGCTCCTCACCTTTGTTCTTTCTAAATGTCCTCACTTTGTAAATGTCTCTAGTTCACTAAAATATTCTTGCTTTGCAAAATTGTTGTTAGATAACTGGTAAAATGTTTTAGTTTCTTAAAATAAATCCAGTTTCCAAAGTTGTCCTCACTTCACTATCCGGATTCTTTTCCACCTGTCTTCCCTTTTCACAGCTGTCTTCACTTTCCAAAAATGTCCTCACATTTCTAAAAGGTCTTTAGGTCCTCACCTTCTAACATTGTCTTCACCTTCTAACATTGTCTTCTTCACTTTCTAACATTGTCTTCACTTTCTGACATTGTCTTCACTTTCTAACATTGTCTTCACTTTCTAACATTGTCTTCACTTTCTAACATTGTCTTCACTTTCTGACATTGTCTTCACTTCCATAATTGTCATCACTTTCTAACATTGTATTCACTTTCTGACATTGTCTTCACTTTCTAACATTGTCTTCACTTTCTAACATTGTCTTCACTTTCTAACATTGTCTTCTTCACTTTCTAACATTGTCTTCACTTTCTAACATTGTCTTCACTTTCTGACATTGTCTTCACTTTCTGACATTGTCTTCACTTCCATAATTGTCATCACTTTCTAACATTGTATTCACTTTCTGACATTGTCTTCACTTTCTAACATTGTCTTCACTTTCTAACATTGTCTTCACTTTCTAACATTGTCTTCACTTTCTAACATTGTCTTCACTTTCTAACATTGTCTTCTTCACTTTCTAACATTGTCTTCACTTTCTAACATTGTCTTCTTCACTTTCTAACATTGTCTTCTTCACTTTCTGACATTGTCTTCACTTAGACAATGTTAGCATTGTCTTCACTTTCTAACATTGTCTTCACTTTCTAACATTGTCCTCACTTTCTGACATTGTCTTCACTTTCTGACATTGTCTTCACTTTCTGACATTGTCTTCACTTTTAACATTGTCTTCACTTTCTGACATTGTCTTCACTTTCTGACATTGTCTTCACTTTCTAACATTGTATTCACTTTCTGACATTGTCTTCACTTTCTGACATTGTCTTCACTTTCTAACATTGTCTTCACTTTCTAACACTGTCTTCACTTTCTGAAGATATTTATGTAACAAAAATGTCCTCACGTTTCTAAAATGTCTTAATATCCTCACTTCCTGTTGTCCAATTATTTTCCCCAATTTTCAAACTATTTTCCTAAAATGTCTTTCTCACTTTGCTGAAGTGTCCTCGCTCTCTAAATTTGGTACTAGTACAAGAGCACAAACACAATAACTCATACGAATGAACGAACATAACCGCACAAACAGGCGCGATGGCAGGATGGTTAGCCTACATGTAACCACAAATGATGTCGTCACTGGCAGCAGCTTGTTTTTCACACACTGCCTCCCTCCAGACAAGGTCAGAGGCTTCAGAGGGCTGATGTAGTAATGACAGCCAGATATCGCCTTCCTCGTCTGTATGTGGTGGTTTCTAACTTGCCAAACACCAGAGTTTATGTCATGAGGGACAGTTTAACTCTGGTCAGCTGCACTCTGCCGTGCCTGGCTGCGTAACCCCTGCTACACATATCTAGGCCGGGGAAACCCCATCTGCACCTTGCTCCATTTCCCTTTACCAGAATCACTCGACGCCCTGCTCTTCCTCCTCCTCCTCAGCCTCCTTGTCCTCCTCCCCTGCGTTTAACCCCCTTCACTAACATCTCAAACAAGTTCCAGGAAATGAGGACGTATCTGCGTCTTGTCCACAACCAGGAAACAGCCTGATAACATTTCGTGGTTTGAATGAGTGAGACACGTGTTTATCTGGCTGTGTGATGGAGACAGAGCCCACGCTTTGGTGACGCTGGCAGCCGCTAGATGTGGGATTTCAGGTGTATTAGCCCCCAAACAGTTTAAAGGAAATTAAAAAAAACACATCACGCTTACAGATGTTGGACTGAAGCCCTCTTGAATGCCAGGAAACCGATCTGGAGAGGACAGGTCCACTGAAATGTTGCTACACACACACACACACACAGAGGAGAGATTTTAGAGTTGAGTACATCATCAACAAAGAAAATATGAAAATCATACAAATACTTACTGAGCTGCATTAATGTCTCCATCTGTTTTAGTGCTCAGCTGCTCCAAGCTGTTTATGAAAACCTGAGATGAACACACACGTCAGACATGACCTGCAGAACAAACTAATACCACACTCGCTAATACCACAACTTGCTCAGTTCATGACAGATTTAGATGTTAGGTAGATTAACACGAGGTGAGTCGGAGCTTCAGTGGACGGCGTATCCACTGCGAGATGGCACAAATCAAATCGACAAATAAAAATTGAGGCAATCCGTGTCAGACTGGATGAAGTCAGATTAGCACGACGATAGAAACAAAACAGACAGATGGAAGCAGAGACGATCATGGTTTTAATATGTAGCAAAACAATCAACAAGGTTGAGTCTTAGTAACATTTCAGTGTGTGAAAAACCCTTAAAAGAGCAGGAGATTGGATTTGTCATGGCCAGGAGAAACACACACATATAACATGTTGATTCTGCAAAGTCTGAAGTAGATATGGTTTTCTTATATCCCATTACAATGTTACATGGTGGGACTTTGTGGGACTTTTTTGGTTGCATGCTGATAAATCTCACCTTCATGATGCTCACACTGAGCTCTGTGGCCTGGTCCTGGACCTGGTCCAACTGCAGCACCTGATAAAAAGACAGAGGAACAACAACGAGAGAATCAGAAAAGTCCAACTTCCCTTACAATCAGAGCTTATGGTTTATGTTTTGTAAGTCTTTACTGCAGGTAAATGTTTATTCCTGAAAGTTATAAGGCAGAATCTCTTATGATGCCTTCACGGTTTCTTTATTCATTGTTAGACTGCATCAGAGCTGCTTCGCTGATGATGATTCACCATACGTGGGATCACAACAGCAACAATGCAATAACAAGCAAAATATACTGCAGAGAATTTGATTTGACTTTAGTTCAGTTGTTCATTCTGTCCTTCGACTCATCCTAAAAGGAGCAGGGACTGTGCAGCTGCTTTAGAAACAGATTACAACAATGAACCATTGCAAGCGCTCAAAACACAAGATGACAACGGCAAGTCGTGAATAAAATGATCATGTGGAAGCTTCTGCTGCTCTTGTGACTGTGCAGGTTAATATCTCACGTTGATTTCTCCTGGTTTGATCTCCAGAGGCTCTTTGAGTGACTGCAGCATCTGAACCATGCACTGCTCAAACTGTGAAGGCTGCGGGAAAAAAAAGACGTGGATTATAAAAAATAACTTCATCATAAAAACACATCATACTCTAACTGTTTGTAAAAATGTCTTTCTTGTTTTTGAGCTTTGAAAAATGACAATTTAGAGTGCAATACTGATATTTGTGTGCATAGCTGACACACGTGTCACTGCATCCTTACCAGGCTGGTGATTCCCTCGTTATCTACAACCCAGTCCTCCTTCTCAGCGAGCCTCTTGACATCTGAGTGTGTAAAAAAAAAAACACAAATATGAATCAAAAGTGCAATTATTTGAAACCTCTCCACATTTTATTAAAGTCACAAACAAGAAAAGAAACCTCTCTATAAATAAAGGGTGATCACTTTCATACAGGGTCATTACGATTGAATATGAACAGAATTAAGGGTTTCTGAGGGAAAACCGCAACGTGCTTATAAAATCAAACTCTTTCTGTCAAGACCACAATTCGATTGTGTGTGTGGGGTGGAAATTTAAGTGAAAACCAGTCACTCTTCTCAAAATGACCATGCCTAACCACAAGTGAAACTGAGCTTGTCTGGTTTTGGTCTCATAACACTTTCTCCATTCCTACCCTGGAAGTTTAATTTGGTAAAAGGTGACAGTTGAAGACAGTGACCACCAAATGCTGAATTACATAATTCAGCAAAAGCAGATAAATCTATTTACGGTCTGCGCTGGGTTCTTATCAAAGGATGGTTTCATCATATATCTTCACTTCTGATCTGTTGGTTACGCAATTCCACGCGACATACTACTTGTATGCAGTGTGTACTATATCCTTTTTTACATTAATAGTTAATAGCGTACCGTTTGTGCAGTTAGAGCACAAGAAGCCGACGCACTTTATCATTTAGCTTTACCATTTCTGTAGCTACAGGAAATGATACATGCTCCAACAGACGCCAATCAAACTGCGACTTCAGTATGACACACAGTTGAAGTTAACAAGAAAAACACACGCCGTCTTTCTAAAGAATTAACATTTATTCATCAGAATGAACCTAAAACCTGCTTAGAATCCGTATGTAGGTCAGACCATGGAGACAGCGTGTGTTCTTTATTAAAATTAAAATGAGAAACTGAATGAGAAAATATATCTAAATATCGATTATGCATAATTCGAGGTGAAAACTGTGCAACAAAAATACCATTCACAGCACAAATTATGTTCTGTAGTTTCAGGGAGCAGCTTATTTTACAATAACATAACGTGCATGATGTGCTCGGAACATTTTTTGAAACCGATTAAAAAATTTCTTGCAACCTGCGAGTCCGTGCGTTACTTTTACCCTCCTCCCTCCGTTACTGTTCCAGCTGTGGCACTCACCGTCTGTGGTGTGCAGCAGAGTCACCATGAGGCAGTGAACCCTCAGCTCCAGCAGCAGATCCTGGATCACCTGCAGCAAATCGTTGGGGATCTCCAGAGCAGACAGAGCCTCGTGACAAGCCCTAAAAATGTGTTAATTTACATACAACACAAGTCAAATGTTTGGGGAATTTTGGACTTCATAAATCAGAGAAAATCCAGTCATGTGACTGACCACAGCCTGAAAACAATGATTTTATAAATGATATATAAACAAAGCCCTCTGTAAAGAGTATGTATGGGAATAAAACTGGGAGGTTTGATACATGTGTTTAGAAAAATCAAGATTTCTCACTCAAGAGTTTGAGACAAACCTGGCTGGAAAATTCATTCAGACATTTTGAGACACTACAGGTGAAGCACTTTGATATTTTAAGTTTGAACATGCAAATAAGGCATCATCATCTAATGCTAACTTATGGTGAAATCTACAGACACAAACAGCGTAGTGAAGTCAAACAAACAATCTCAACGTGGTGTATTTTCTCTCCTCTAGTCTGAAAGAAGACAACGTTATGTACATGTTGTGCAACAGCCCATAACCTCAAAATCGACCAATGCATGAATGTCACGCTATAACTGTGTATATAACCATGTCAGAACCGCACGTAATCAATGAGAGACATATTCAAACAATCAGAACCTGACGGTGTGTATGATTTGTGTCAGCCAGGCTCCAGTGAGCTCCGTCTTGTTCTCCCAGCCTCCGCAAACACTCAGCTCCGCCTGCGGCAGGGTGGTGGGGAGGAGAGCGCCTCGAATGAGCTTCACCAGCCGATTGGTCATCTCCTCGATCATTCTCTTAAAAAGTAAGAAAACAAACAACAAGTTTATGTGGCATTCATTTTAAAAAATGACAAACATGTTGAGTAAGACTCTCAGAATAACATTTCTGTGTAAACAGCAGCAGTGAGACATACTTTAAAGTCATTCTGTCTCTGTCTGGCATTCTTCTTGGATTTTTCAACCTGCCCAGATTTCTCTCCAGTCTGCACAGGAAACAAACAAGAAACAAAAATGTTAAATATCATCTGGAAATTAAAACACCCCAATTTTGTTTCCTCAGTAACAACAGAGTTAAAAGGCCTTTCCAGGCCCAATTCCTTCAAATTCAAGGACCCAACACCGAATAGTTTGATACACAGCGCCAAGGTTAATTACTGTTAATGAGACTGAGACTTTGAGTGTGAACTAATGACGCAACTGCAGGAGATACAGATGCAGACAGTGGAATAAAGCCTATTTACAAAAACAGATATAAATTCAAGCACTTCTACTGGCCGACGTCTATTTTTAAAAGAAATTCAAGGCCCTGATTTTATTCCCTTAAAAAATTCACAAGCTTATAGGACCCATTATATCCATGACTTTCTAAATCTACATTCTTCATAGGGTGAAGAAGGCTGCGTGGAGTTTGTGTGTCTGTGTGGACTTTTTCTCTCCGGCTTCCTCCCACAGTCCAAAGAAATGCACTTAATGAGTTAATTGGTAACTCTAAATTGGCCATAGGTGTGAATGTGAGTATGAATGGTTGTTTGTCTCTAGGATAAGCTGGCCTCCTGCCCGGTCAGCTGGGATAAGCCCCACCATGAGAATAAGGGGTTACAGATAATGTTTCTGTTGGCACTGTGATCTCCATTGTTTTGGGGAAGGAGGGAGAACAAACTGAAGGGTTACAAACCACGAGAGGTGAGTAGGCAAAAACTGTGTTTGCGTTCTTGTCACTGTAAAAGCTTCTCCTGTATTCACCTCACTGAAAAGGCTCCCGTTAACGTAAGAGATCCAAAGCTTCCAGAAGTTGGGCAACTGACCGATCACCACATCTGACAGCTTCTCCACAAACTGCACCTGCTGCGGGGTTTCAAAGCGCCAGGCTGCAACAAAGACACACACACACACATACAGTACTGCATTACACTCCAACACACACGTATCTATGCCGTGCTGGGTCTTAAAAGGATGATTTAGCAAACCGCACTCGACTTGAAAAAATGTCAGAGTGCTTCTGTAATTCGAAGAATCACAGAAGGAAATATTTAACTTCCAGGCACGCCAGGCTCCGTCTGTTTGTTTTGGTTACTTTTACTGGACTGTGTGATGTAAAGAGATCTGCTGCAGCTCCTCTACGCATAACTCTTATATGCTGTGATTCCCCTAAGCAGTGTAAGTGGGAACAAAAGTGTTACACACACAAACAAACAAATGCACAGTCAGAGTGAGGCTCAGGCAGGGAAGCCCCTCCCAAGCACCGAATGTGTGGCTGGGTTGTAATATGATTGTGGTGCTCACTGCTGGGTCGTGGTGTTCGCAGGCTGCCCCCTCTGTTCAGAGACGCCGTGTGACCGAGCCTGCCTAGGGCGGACGGGCGGGTATCCCCCTCTGGGCCGTGAGCTCCGACACCCACTGACAGACATAACGCAAAGAGGAGGAAGGGGGGAAGAGAGAGGGGGAGGAGAGAGATGAGAAATGAACTTGGATGAAAAAGAAACACATACTCCAGATATCAAATAATCAAATAAGCCATTTTCATAATTCCACATTCCTCAATAAGCTCAGCAGGCTTTCACACCAAACAATCCTCTCTCGCCCCTCTCGGCCTTTCTTTATTTGTGTTCTGATCCGTCTCTGCCGTGGCCCACAGCTGAGAGAATGTCCCGTTGTTTCCAGGGTGAGGAAACAGAGCCGAGGCTTTGTGAGTGCTGGGGTGAAGTGGGTTTACAGTACGTCGGCCACACTGGGCTCAGTCACGCCTGGCCTTTAGGTAAGAGCCAGAGCTCCACTAGATGGCAACAGGGAGCTTTGCAGCAACGACAAGCGAGTCCTTCTGCAACCACACGCACACACACACACACACACACACACTTCTATCTCGGCCAGTGAGATTACTTTAGTGCAAACGACTCTGTGAGATAACTTAAGATAAGACAAGAAGGGGTGAAAGTTGACAAATAGGAATGAAAGTGAAACAGTGTGTGTGTGTGTGTGGGGATCAAACTTACTACAATGAAAATGAAACTCAGAGGACAAGTTCGTGCAACGCTGCAATACGCCTACATATAGTTTGTCTAAACGAAGAGAAATGGATGGCCACATTTCCAAAACATGTGTCTGACACACACACGGAGAGGAACGCGCTGGTGAGTCACAGGCTGAATGCAGTGTGTAAGCAAGTATTGAGAAATCCCCAAGCGAAGGAGCAAATGCGGTCGAGCCGGCCTATACACAACAGAGACATCCAGACTAGAAAATGTAAGGAAATTCTCATTTGAGTCAGATTATCTGTAAACACACCGAGCTTTCTCACATTACACACACACACACTGACACACACACACACACACACACACTGACACACACACACACACACACTGACACACACACACAGCCCCTCATGAAGCTGTGCAGAGTCTGTCTCTGTGATGTTTTTTACAGGGATGAGAGCTGCTGTTGATCCAGGTGTCAGCTGAACCCCCGGCGTCTTCAGAATGCACAAGTGTGTGTGTGTGTGTGTGTGTGTGTGTGTGTGTGTGTGTGTGTGTCGCTGATTTACGTGTTCAAACTATACATTAGGCTGGCTGTGTTGTTTCTTCCTAAAAGTTTAAAATATAGGAACCACTGTGTATGTGTGTCACCTGCTCACTTCCTCATCAGGTCTGACGCTGGTTGGATGAGTTCCTGTTCCCTGAGGGGTTACTCATAACCACACACACACGCAACATACACACTCCTAAATTTAGTTCATTTCCCACGCAAAAGACTTTTGTTTTTAAGTTCGGCTCACATATTTTATGTCCTCACAGATCCAAAAGCTGTTATGCTTCCTGCTGCAAGACACTGACCGTCGTATTTTATCGCAAACAAAGTTCTGTTGAGGCTTTAACAGCTGAGAAGATGCATCTGGTGACCAAAAGCAAAGATGAACTTCAAAATCCCTCCAAGACAAAGAAAAAGAAACTGCTACATTACAACCATTTTTCCACCTGCGACCTGAAGTTTTAAAAATGTAATTTTGCATCTTTTCGTTCTTTATTTTAAAGAAGCGTTTGTCTTTTTCAGAATAACAGATAAAAAATAAAAATAAACTGACAGACTTCTGGAACACATCGCCCTGCAATGGTGCAAACACATGATTAACATGCTAATTGAAGTGTAATAATTAACACGTTTCTCCACGAGTGGTGCTGGCTCGGCCTGAAATCACAACCGCATGTAGTCCAGCCAAACGTACGAACACTAGAATCGCTGTAATTGTTCACTGACAAACCTATTTTTCCTACGAGCAAAATTTCCCCGCTAATTGTATTGATATTGGCAGAAGAAGCACCGTTCAAGGAAGTAAGAATACTGCAGTTTATAACTCAATTGGGCAGAATCAGATTGCAGCACTGGGGCATGATGGGAGTGTTTAGACATACGGAAGCAACTTGCGCTGCTCTGCTTCCTCACAAGGCTTCCTCGTGGGCTCCGTGCTTTTGTTCCTACGGAGATGAATGGCTCTATTTCACGTTTAAGGCAATTTATATGGTAATTAATGGAATCATAACTACACCAGAACGGCCTCTGGCCTCATATTCTGGACCGAGAAACACAAGAGACGTGAAGAAAGTGACGTCAGTTGCTGCAAACATGACTGATCCATCACAGAAGAATAATCCCTGCCACGTGTGATGCTGACAATAGCATAAAAGATGGCTTATAAATACACTGCGATGGTTAATGTGATACGAGGAGGAAGAAGAGGCCGCCAGCACACAGGGGGGGTGAGGCTGTGAGGTACCGGTAAGGGGGGATTCTGGCTATTTGAGAGGGGAGGGAGGGAGGGAGGAAGAGTGGGGTCGGGGGAATGTAGTGGATGTGGTTTCATGATGGTAGCTGTTCAAGAGCTGCCTGGGTGGAGGGAGGCACGGGTTTCGTACTTGGGCGAGAGGTGAGCAGCGAGGAGTGGGGTTGGTAAATAGTTACCAGGTGTGTGTGTGTGTGTGTGTGCGAGGGGAAGAGGTGGGGATAGAGGGGCTCTCCAAAGTGTGACAGCAGATGGGACAGGAGACAGCTGGCAAACAAGAGCAGAGATGACAGGAAACTGCGTTTCTGTCATTATGCATACGGAGACGGAGTCCTCACCAGAAAGATGTCAGTGTCAGCCATTTGTTGAAACACTTCAGGGTACCCTGTGAAGCTCTTGACTAGTGTGTTTGTATTGTGTGCCAAGACTAAGTCCCCCCAAAAAACAACGCTGGGCTGTTTCTGATGTAAATCTGCAGGTCACATGACGACCACTGGCCCAAAAAGACTAAAGCTAAACTCCAAGACTCTCTAACTGAGCATGCCCAACAAGTGGGAACGCTGAAAAACTTTTTGCTGTACATGACAAACAAACAAAATCTTTTGTTAGAAACACCAAACGTAAACAGAATCACATTTATTTACAACAGCAGAAAACTTCACAGGGCACCTTTAAAACGACCCACATTTACATTCTCCCTGCGAGTGACCTCATGTGGTTTGCGTGAAGGATGACTGTCCTCTTCTTGGTGGCGGTGGCAGAGGGTAGCGTCATGTTATTGACACCACCGCACAAAAGTCTGCGGAGTGAGGGGGGGGATTTACACAACCTGACTTCAACAGTGCAGACCGCAACTCATGTCCTGCCTGCTGGAAGCAGTCGAGTTCGGTTTCCTTTAAATGTGAAATGAAATCCTCAAACCTTCGCCAAGCAGCTTCAGTTGCCTCGAGTTGCTTTGTTAGGGAAAGTCATACGGAGGACGGACAAATGTTTGTTTATTTATGCATCGTCGGTGTCAGTGTTAACATTTTTCTCTTTATATTAACGTGAATAAACCAACTGTTAATGTACGTGTGTGTGTGTGTGTGTGCGTCTTTCGTTGCATTCTTGCAACCCATCAATTTCCAGAATTGTTGGGTTGCATGTGATTTGCATGCAATTTCAGATTCGCTCCCTGCCACATGTTGCTCTGCTGTGGAATGCATTTGCGGGCTGAAAAAAAAAGGGGGGCCATCCCTGACATGATAATCAAGATGATATTTTACTGTGGAGAAGCAGGGAGAGAACCAACCCCCAGATCCATCAAGCCTGAGCCCCGGAAACCACTGTTACCCTTAGCATTAGACATGTTTATGTTCCAGCTGCACTATGTGAAGCAGCCACCCACTCACAATGTATTTGTATGGGTGCCTTTGTGTAAGTGTGAGTGGAGGAGTGCGAGTGTGTGTGTGTGTGTGTGTGTGTGTGTGTGTGTCTGAGCGTGGTTTGCGAATCGCTGTTCTTCCTGAGCGGACGGTTTCACGTTCACATTTTTCTGCTGGCTGATTTAACAGAGGAACAGCTTAATTGGGGTTAATTGTTCCAATCCATCTGTGAAGCGGTGTGTGAGTGAGAAAAGAGAGTTTGTATGTGTGCGTGTGCAGCAACATGTCAAGCTCAGAAATCCAAATCCAAAGCCAATGCTCCCTCACTTTCATCTTATTCATACATTCATGAAAAAATAAACAGTCGGGCCTCAAGGCGGAGGAGGGCGGTGACGGAGAGAGGGGGAATGCAAGCAGAGGGAGCTGGTACGACGGAGAGGCAGCTGGCTTTCTCTCTTCCCTCGGCTACCTTCAGACTCACATGACATCTACCAGCCGCTTGATTGGAAATGCTAAATACAGGCTTTTCACTTCAGCTCAGACGTGTGTGTGTGTGTGTGTGTGTGTGTGAGTTAGTCACCTCTCTGGCCACTGATGAACTCATCTCTGCAGTTTTGCATCAGCTTCAGGATCCACTTGTGCTGAGCGAGGATGCACTGCCACGCTGGGTCGCCTTCAGCGTGCAGGTCAGACAGGTACCTGCAAAAACACAGGTGTGAAAACTTTACACTCAGAGAAAAGGCAGGAAAAGAAAAGCTGGTGAGGTGCCGGCTTGCAGGTAGAGTAGACATCAGAGGAAGAAGACAAATCTTCTGAAGATAGACAGATACATAAATACTTTATTGATCCCGAAGGAAATTTAAGATTCATCAAAAATATGTAAGTTGTTGCACCACCACAAGCCACCAGTGTCTTTTACCTCGTCTTTTCAGCACACAGCATATCTAAGTACAGGAAAGGAGAGCGTTGACGTGGATCTGGCCAAAGTCTTACACTCAATTGTTATTGGAGCAAAAGGCAAAAACACAAAGATCCAAAGAAGATTTTTTTGACCCTCTTGCCCTGAACTCCACAAAGACTTCACCCACTTATCCATCTACAGTCTTTCTTCCCATAATCATCCTTCTCCCAGGAGTTTACTTCCTGCGCATCGCTCAGTGACCTGTGGGATGACAGATGAGTCACTCTCTGAGCTGCGGCCTGGCTCCCTCTACTGTCATCCCGACAACAAACTACCAACATACTGCTCATTTGTTTCTCATTAGGTGGCATCTTTCAGAAGTTTAAGCAAGTCTCACAGGCACAACAACACACACACAGACACAGACACACACACACGCACACACACACACACACACACACACACACACACACACACACACACACACACACACACACACACACACACACACACACACACACACACACACACACACACACACACACACACACACACACACACACACACACACACACACACAGCTCCAACCATCCATGGCAAGAGTAAACAGGAGCTGAGTGGGCGTTCAGAGCTGTGCCTAATGCAGCAGGATGAAAGATGTTGCCGTGTGGTTGAGGACTGGTCTCTGTGATCCTGACAGGTCGGTCTTAACAATAATAAATCGGGAGAGACCACAAGTATGAATGGATAGAAGGACAGAGAGGGGAGGAAAAAAGAGGGAAATAAAAGGCAGGGAGGAGAAAAAATAGAAACAGAAACAAAAGAACGAGACATCAGAGAGCTGAGAAGATCAGTGAACGTTCTGAGAAAAGTGAGAGGCAGACAGAAGAAAGTGGATGGAGGATGGAGTTCTGGTAAACGATGACACAGACAGACATGAAAGGAGTGTAATGAAGGAGTATAAGAGATATGTCATGACTTCATATCTGCACAGACTGTAGAGGTTGTGAGACACACGGCTGAGAAACGTAAAGCTCCCGGATAGTAGATAATGAACCTGTGTATGAGATGTGGAGAGGCCACAACGTGACGACTGGGAGGAATAAAGACAGACGGTATGAAGTCGCCATGGCAGCATAACATAAAGACAAAGAGACCTGATGTATCTCTTCTGGTCGTGCAGTGTTGATGGCACGGTTTGCAGTTTGTCCAATAAGAGTTCCCTCAGAGCTTCGATCCTCGTCTCGACCTCGGCGTACACTAGAGCAGAGTAACGACAACAATTTTATTCATGATGAGGATATTTAATATTTTTTAAAAAAGAGTGATGTTTTCCTTTATTTCATACCTTTTTTGAAAACAGGGACCTCTGTATTACCAAAGAGAGATTTGGCCTTCTCGTAGTCGTTGATGACCACGTCATAATCACCCTGAGAGAGAAAACACACCTCAGTTTTTTAACTTATTAATAATGACACACGCTGTGTGTAAAAGCCTCTCTAGCTCCACCCTCTGGATGACAGACCTCCAGTCCGTGCCTTAGAACAAATATACTCAACATACTGCATTAAAAACAACTTTAACTTTGAAATAACAAGTAATAATTAAAAGAGCTGCTCCACAAGGATCCCATGATGCCGGTTGCTTTTTACTTGTAAGGCAGCTTCAGAGATCTAAGACTTTGATGCACCAACACAGATTAAATTTTAATTAGTTCGAACCAGAGTTTAGCAAAACTAAGTTTAAAATTAGTAAATTTGGGTTTAAAATTACATTTAATTGCACAGTTAATTAATTATTTTAAGTTGATTGATGTAAACTGAAACTAATTGATATGGAGATGTCTGCTTTATCAAAATAATTAAATAAGAAATATATAAATAAGTATAAAAGAATAGGTGGACATTTAAACTTTATTTACTAGCTAGTTTAAAGGTTGGTTAGCTTTCTTGGACTTGTTTTTGCTGTGGACTGCGTAGGCCAAACAGATCCTCATCCACCCTCTGGAAACATCCGGTTGGTGTCGGAGAATTGGTGGCACAGCTGCATTTCGTTCACGGCCCTGTCTGACAGCCGTGTGTGAGTCCAGTCTTCCCCTTCAGCTCCATCCTACATGCTTCTCTTTGCTGAACAAGCATCTTGACAGAAACTTAGCAGCATCTTTAAACTTCACTGGGTCGAGTCCGTCTCTCAACTTCCTTGAAGAAACTTGACCATTTTAGTTCAGTTTAAAGTTAAAACTGGAATGGAAGTTTTAGAGCGGAGATTAAAGTTTTGGTGTAAAATAATTTAATTTAATCTAGAGAGTAAAAACTAAACTGAGGTCCAAAAAGATGCTTAAATTTGAATTTAATTTTAAGCTGGTTTTAAAGATTGGTGCAGCACAAAACTATAATTTAATAACTTAGTGAGACTAGTGAGCTTTGGACAGATGAAGCCTGAGTTACAAACAACTTATTCTGATACCTTATATATGTGTATTGATACACACACATGCTTATGGTTGTTATTTTCTTGTTTATATGTATTATATTTATTTGCTTCTCATCTTTTAAAAATATTTGTATTTGGGATGGTTTCCTGTGGAAGTAAAGGGAAACGAGGTGAAGTTGCACACGCTGGTGATCCCTACGCCGTTTGAAGCTTCTCGTGGGAGCCATTAGGTTTTATGATTGCTCTGCTGGGCTATAAAATAACTGATGAATATTAACCCACAGATTCAGCGCAAACACTTCTCTGAACATGTTCTCATAGTTTGAGAGGACGATGTCCTGTTATGACAGCTAAGCGATTAGCTTTATGAACACCGAGACGAAGACAATAGCCTCACAAATAACCAGAGCTAAACACCCTGAGAGTCCGGACTGCATCTCCACCATCACTCTGAGAGCTTTTCCTCTTAATGAATGATCCGATATCTCTCTAGACACAAGTCAGGACGCAGACCGCAGCGCTACATGTGTGATAGTACCTTTTGGATATTGCGTTCAATGTTGAGTGGCAGGTTAAAGAGAAACTTGAAGCGCTGCAGGACGTTGAGTGCGTTGCGTGTGGAGTCGGCTTTGTCTTTCCGCCCCAAGACCTCCTGGAAAAGAGTATCTGCAGTATCGCTCGCTCCTACGAGAGGGACGGGGGGAGAGAAAGAGTGAGTGAGAAAAAGAGAAACTGAGATACTATGAAAATAAATGTTGATACCACATTTCACTTTTAATGTCGGTCTCTGGTTTTCTTCCTGCTCTGTATGCTATCTGACACAGCCGAGGCCGAGCTGCTAAGGAGAAAGTGACAGCTATCTCTTAGTCAGGCAGCTTAGTGGAACCTTTGCACAGCTAACCGGCTTCGTGGGTGGCCTCGGATGTGCCGTCAAACAGAAAAAAGAAACAAGTTCTCCTAATCAAAACAAAACCCCACCCCCAACACAAAATCCCTGAAGGAAAAACAGCATGGGACCGAACAGAGGAATATTTCACATTTTTCACTCGCAAATCTGAGTCGTCATGAAAGGAACATTCCCATTTTGTGATTGGTGCTGTGTGTGTTTGGTGCATGTGTTTTTTTTTTTTTTAAAAAAGGGGGTTGAACGGTGGCCTGGGCCCACTGGGCCATGGGCCCACAAGTCTAGGGCTGTGGGGATGAAAGCTACGTCCGGCTGGGAGGTTTATTTACTCTAGACTCCGGGAAAAGGACCTGCTTATTGACCCTCCATTAGAAAAGTCACATTATCATGTATGAGATGAGAGGGTGGGAACACAGGATCTGCTGAGGGATCTGCTCGTTAAAAAGGGGAAGATCTACAAAGGCAGCAGAACAGTGTGATGAATGGTTGATGGCGAAGTTGGCCAGCACAGCATCAGATTGTCTCTTTGATAATCGCTCTTTAGCTCTGTGAGTTTTATTTGAACATGTTAGTGCAAAAAAATAAAAGAGAAAAAAAAACAATCTCCACCTCGAAAAAACACAGAATAAGGTAAAAGATGTCAGAGAATAAAGAAATATTTAGGGATGTTTAATATATAACAGTAATGGGAAATGTATATTATTATGTCTTATTCAGATAATGAAATCACAGTAGATATATTATCGGCACTAATAATATATATTTTTCCGAATTCTGAAAATTATACAAAATGGCACATTTTTTGTCCATCACCCGATTGGTAAGTGAATGTTCAGATGTTGCGAGCAATTGTCTGGTGACTGGTGCAAATTTTGTGCCCTTCATTAATGTGTGCATAAATTATTGTGTATGAAATTATTCTTAAAATACAAAAATGTGAAATTATCAGTTATCATTTGTCATGAGATGAAGATAATTATTATTGGGAGAAAGATCACGAACATTCACTTTCTGACACCTATGATCATCTTTAACACAGAGAACACAATGTCCCCCTGTATACGACCACTTGTTTTCATGTTATCATATGACCTACACTCAGTGACTCATGGCTTCATCTGATGAGGAAGACAAGAGGTGAGATGTAGTTTAGTAACTGAACCTGGGAGGACTTTATCACATGTAGGAATCATGTATTCTACTGACAACTGACAAATGAAAGATATTTGGGAAGATGAAGAGTAGATGACTGTGAGTGGATCAGTAATGTCTGAATTAGTGAACTGGAAGAAATTCTTCTTGAATATAATTATAAATGTTTAGAGAGCAAAAATTCTAAGAAATAAAGAGTATACAAGAAGTGACTTTGTTTTTTTAGTAACATAATCAGTGATTTTTTTCCAGCGAAAAACTGAACCTGTGCGGTAACACGAGGAGTGCAATAAACAAACACCATCTTCATTGTCTCTTGTGGTCGGACTCTTGCTTACTGTTGAGGATGTTTTCTAGTCGTTGGGTCATGGATCCCTCCACCCTCTCTGTGCCATCAGACTCCAGCCTCTGGTGGATCGCTGCAACACACAAGTCAGTATTAATTCATACTGTGAAGGACAGTGATGGACAGAATACAGTGAAATCTACTGAAACTAAATCATAATAATAATAATAAAAGTGAGCATGGATGTTGAGTGGATGCACAGACAGCACAGTCATGTCGGTAATGTTCCCCGTACTGTAACCTACGTGCAATCCCCCGAGACAGGAACATTTTCAATTTCAGGAACCGAAGGTAAAACAATAAACAGGCCCTACCCCAGGGGTAGATGGGAGATAACCCTGTCGATCTCCGCCCCCAGATGCTGCTATTGAACCCCCCTGTTTCTGCCTGTTCCCACGCAACACAGGGACCTGACCTTGTTCCAGTGGTGACTGTATTGGATCAATTCACCTAAGCCATTAACAGCACAGTTTTGTGGTCTTGGGACATTTGGAGCCCTCTGACCTGGAGGTAATGTGAATCGAAAATGTTTTCAACTCTCAGAAAAATAACAGTCGGGAGAGCTGAGCTGGAGGTCTGAATGCCAAAAATGACTGCTGCTCAGGGGAAGTAGGAGGAACTCTCCGATGGCTTGTATCCATCACTTAGCGTGAAGAGCTTTACGCGGGAGAGGGGAATTCGAAAAGCCGGGGAGTGGGGGGAGAAAACAGAGAGAGAGAAAGAGAGAGGCAGAGCGAGTGGTGTGGCTACCCCAGTGAATAAATAAATGGTGTGCAGTAGTGGGCAGCTGGGTGCTGAGAGCTGCAGTGTGGGGTTTATTGACAGAGTGGAGGAAAGGTGGAGAAGGCTTAGGAGACCTTCTCATACATACTTGCGGAGCGATTCAAATATGCAACGGCGAAACATCTCAAGAATGAAGTTAAGAGACAGAAACACGGAGGCAAAAAAATTCTCTTCATGTCCCTGCCTACCTTCTTCTCCCACAGTTGTTCCACTACAAATACTGGCTGTTAGCGGAGCTTGGACACAGCAGAGGGAGTGAGAGGCAAAGTGAAGAGGGGGGGAGTTCTGTAAATAAATATGTGGGTCCATTCTGACAGACAGAAGCCTCAAGGCAGAGACTGAGGTATTCCTAAAACACACTGTTCAAACATGCCATGGCCTAATCAGTACGGACGTCGCCGGCCCTTTCGTGGACCTCTCGCTGCTTGCCGACCAGCAGAAAGCGCAGCCAGATGCAGGTTCGGACAAAGGCACGTATACGTAGGAGTGTATACGGGGAGAGCACAGGATTGATTGAGACAGACGCACACACACACGCTGCAGGTCTGCTTCACGTCTCCACAGTCCCCCCTTTGCCCTCTTGCCAGCTGTGTGTCCTCTGCATCTGTCACACACTGAAGGGGCTGATGACGCAACAGCTAACCTAAACATCAGGTCAGAGTCCGGATAACACGCGCAGCCAGGACGCGAGGAAGAGCTGCAGCTCCCCGCTTCACTTCCTGGAACCATTGAGGAGAAAAAAAAATGAATAAGAATAAAAATACAGTGTCCCTGGATTCTAAAGCTGGAGATGTTTTGACTCCTGCCGGGGCTGGGGGCTCAGGGAATAGGCCCTGGGAATCTGGCATTTTTGGAACACGGTAGCCGCTCCGTTTCCTGCATTACTGGGAGACTTCCTTTTCACACAACAATGAAAAACCACAAATTTCAACATTTTAGTAGAAACAACCCTGGACTCCCTGACAGACAGTCAGTCAGTCAGTCAGTCAGTCAGTCAGTCAGTCAGTCAGTCAATCAGCCTGGAGGAGCTCTGTCTCAGAAGCACAGCCTCTGTTTGTCACCGAGGCTCCGCAACCAAACAGGCTCCGTGCCCGAAACAACCCTCCATCTCTTTCAACAGTCTGTGGCGGTTCACATGGAGTGTTTACAGGACCACTTATGTCCCCACTGCATAAACAAAAAAAAATCTCTTCTATAAACAAATCAAATATTATATTAAAGGAAAAATTGCCAATGAGGAAAAATCACTTCAAAACACAATCTGACCTTAAAACTAGTACGAAAGACTTTCAACATATAGGTGCTTAAAACTATATTATTACTTAATTATTTCCAACTTTCTACCTCCAGTAACTACGCCATCAGACAAAGGTCAGAGGAGTGTACATTTAGAGGACATTACCCTGTCAGACCCCGTGGAAGTGATATTGCGTTACCTCTCTGGGTTGAAGCCTCGAGTACAGCCGTCTGTCCACACTGGCCAGAGTTAGGGTTCAATTCAGACTGCAGCAAACCGCAAAACAACACTAAGAAAATACATGAAATCCTGATTTGAATACATCAGTAACACTTTGTCTTCATTCATATTCCAGGTTGTCTAATGTTTCATAAGCAGCTTTCTTTTTTTTTTTTTGGATGATGCACCCATCCACCTTTTTACTCCTGAAAATCATTCAGAAAGCTCAACTTTGAAACTCAGATTCTCAGACTGATACAAATAGATTTTAACATCTGTGCACCACCAGGTTTATGTGAAGTAACGTGAGGTCAGCAATTACTGTATTGCCAAAAGGGCTGCAGCTCACCGTGACTTAATAAGTACAGCGGAAAAACTGAATTTTGTAATGACGTTGACAAAGAAACTGATCAATATTTAACCAGGTCAATAAAAAAATACAGCCACTAATAAGATGCTAAAAGATTCGATGCTGATCTGGGTGCAGCTCATTCCATGTAAATCCACCAGTCTTGTTTCTCCATATGCTAAAAGCCGACATTGGCTAACAAAGCCAAACAGCTCTGTAATTAACGAGATTTGTGGTTTGCACATGCAAACGTCTGCATGCAAACTGTGTGCTTAAGCCGAGTTCATAGTTCATTAAAAAAGAGACATGGGATTTTGTTTTGCTATTTCTGTTGAGGATGGTTAGCTGTATTGTGGAGCAATTAAGAGGCAATTAGTGGGGACAAGAAAAAAAAAACGAGGCAGGGAGACAAACCCCATGGAGCTCTGCTGTTTGCTCTAAATATTTTCTATCCGCCTCATTTCTTTTCCCAGATTTGGCTTCTCCTCCTTGTTTCCACCTTGCCGGCAGCAGTACACTTGTATTAAAAAATAACTCCAGACTCCTATTAAAGTCATCAATAAAAATCTCACATGCAAGCAGAAGTGAAAATAAACAAGAGGGGGAGACAAAAATGACTTGATGGTGATTGAGAGGGCTGGAGGCACTGTGGCGACTTCTAACGCGGCAAATTCAGAGCGAGGACAGAGAACACACGAGCACCCTGTTAATTTCTTCACTACACAGCTCATTTCTTCTACATTTTCACAGCCACATCTCAGGTGAGGTTCATTTGGAACGACTCAGAACAACAGAGACCAGCCAAAGCGCTGCTGAGGGACAAAGAAGGGATTCACGGTTCCTCAGACAGCTGTGCTAACTAGGCCTGGCAGTGAGCTGTTGCAGAGCTGTCTCGAGCTGGCTGGCTGCTAGCA
The DNA here is from genome assembly GCA_004119915.2 of Collichthys lucidus. Classification (NCBI taxonomy): domain Eukaryota; kingdom Metazoa; phylum Chordata; class Actinopteri; family Sciaenidae; genus Collichthys; species Collichthys lucidus. Next base: position 30,742,954 of record CM014085.1, read on the forward strand.
GCGTGCCGGCTGGTATGTCGGTTTGGCTGACCATACCTAGTATACAGAATATCTCCACTTGAGCTATCCATTCTGGGCTACCACTTCATTCCGTATGACTCGGGGCCAAATCCTGGCCGAGAAAGGATGTTATAGTGCCGTAATGAGTCATGGTGAGAAGACGGAAGTCAGGAAGTTTAAAAATCAACTTTTGAGTCAGATTACTGGTCCAAATATGAGATAATGTTTTTTTTAAGAAAATGACATTTAAAAAGTGGGAGTTGTGTTTGACTTTCTCTCGTGATGCAGAGGGAGCCTGTTCCTTTATGATAATGTCACATGTTTGTAGCATTATTGTTGATATGTTAGATAATGTAATTAATCCAGTTTAGCCCAGTTTAACCCACTAGAGCCTCTGAGTGAAGTGCAGCTGGGTTGAAAGCACATTGATTGTCAGATTAAAAAGGACAGTCTGGAAAATAGTAGCATCTAAAATCAGACTTCTTCCAAAGAGGCTGACCATAAAGTTTGGTTTGTTAGACACACACAAACTGGACAGCTGAGATTTATGTTTTAAAGCAGGATATAATGAATTTTTGCTCCCTTGCGGAGTGTTTGGAGGGTAAACATTCACTTTATAAAGTTGTTATGGTGACAGTTGTATATTTATTCATATATTTGTGACGCTTATCTATTTAGAAGTGTTTGTCTAACAGACAGAGTCTTAACATTCGTTTGGAGCAGTATAGCAGTATTCTCCTTTTAGCTCTGTTTTAGAAATTAAAATTAATAATTAATGCAGCTTTAATGGAAGTATTTGATGCTCCACTTTTAAAGAAGAAATATTTTATGGATGAAGACTGACTGTTGAGTTTGGAAAATTGCAAACAGAGTTTTTTATTAAAAGGTAAACTGCAAAACTCCTCCTTCAAAAGACAGAGCAGAAATCAAACAGCACTTAAATATTGTTTGTTAGTTATTTTGTTTTATTTTTATTTATTTTAGTTTTTTAGTATTTTATACTATTAACTTCACCAATAAATTCAATAATGCATTTAAAATGTGTTAAACATGCTATATCTCAGATATATATACTGATAATTATCCACAAGGCAGTTGCAAAGTAAATGAGGCATCTTGTAATTAAAGCTTTGTTATATTCAGGTTACTTAAAATCATAAGGCATCATGATGCCCTCTGGGTTCACAGGTCACTTGAGTCCATCCACGGCGCTTCCTCCATCTGTAGAGACTGCACATTTCCCATTGGAGGCAGCGGGCACACAGTAGGCACGCTCAGTCTGAACGTGAGAATGACTGCGCATTGTTCCCGTTGGTCATATTGGGTCTGTTATCAGCGCTATCGGCCCTAATACTCTGGCCTGCATTGTGTTAGTCTGCTCCGTTTATTTAGATTCAGACGCTAACAATGAAAACATTGCCTCTCTCCCAACCGGGGCACAAACATACGGAAAGCAATAATAATAATGATGGAGGCAGAAAAAGTGTACGTATAAATAGAAAGGGGAAGTAACTGAGCGGCTACGACGGGAGGAGAGAGTAAACAGACAAAAGCATGAATGATGAAGCAAACAATTGATTTGAGGTACCTGGCAGAGCGACAGCAGTCAGTCTCAGCTACCTTAAAATCTTTTTGGCATCTGGGAGTCGGTGTGGCCAAGTGTGTGTGTGTTTGTGTGTGTGTGTGTGTCCACTTCCCGCCTCTAGGGAGACTCGAATGAAACTGTGTGTGACAGGTGAGAGCTGATCTCATTTTGATGAAGGTGAATTAGCCGTGTTGTGGTTGGCTGGTGTAACTGTAGCAGAGAGCGGAGGGGATTTTCACACAGCGTCCAAATGAACCTCTTTAATCAACCGCTGCTAAACCGCATGTGTGTGCGAGTGTGTGTGTGTGAGTGCGGGGTGGGTGGAACATTTGCACACTTTCCAAAAAATCAAGAGTTTTTTTTTTCCCCTCAGCAGAGATGAAGAGTGATGATTCGGGGAGGTTGTGTATTAATTGTCGAGCGTTCGGTGCGGTGCTGCAGCGTACAAAAATGTGTTAATCCCTCTCACCTGCCAGAGCGTCCTGGGCCTCAAAGAACGTACTGAGGCCGCCTTTCACGTAGGCCAGACTCCCCTCATTCTTCTTCGTGGCCTGCTTCTTCAGGTTGCTGGCGGCCATCTTCAACTGTTCAAAACTGGGGAAACAAAAACAAAACCATCGCGGCATTACGTCAGGCCTGAAACTTATGATTACTTTCGTTATTTGTCTGGTTAATTGATTAATTGTTTAGTCTAGAAAACTAGAAAATTTCCCATTACAAGTGCCCAAGATGACGTCTTCAGACATTCAAACTTATAATGTTAAACAGACAAAAGCTGAAAATCGGCATATTTAAAAAGCCAGAACCGACACATGTTCAGAATTGTTCATTAACGGATTTAACGGATTACTAAAACTGCTGTCGATACATTTTGTGATAGAATTTTCTAACCCATTAGTCCACTAAGCTTTTCAGTATTTTGCTGTCACACGTTCTTTTTCCTGCACAGCGTGCATGTCAGAAACACAATCGCTCACACATTTTTTGGCCAAAGTGAGTACGTTTGTCTGTGTGTCAGTGTCCTGAGTGAGGTTTCCTCCGCAGGAAGAAACAGTCACCCAATCGAGGTCCAAACAGAGGCCCCTGGTCATGCTGGATCCTGGGGTCTGGGTTACTTGGAGGCTAAGCAGGGGGAGAGGAAGCCAGGAGAGTCCAAAATAACTCTCTTCTGCCCTGACATGACAGTCAACTGGGCTCAGGGCATCTGGGTCAACAGTATACCGACCTGGACCAGAAGTCCATGTGAAGAAACAATAACCTCAAAAAATGAACGTCATGAAACCAAGCTGAAGAAATTCTGTTTTTTTTCTATTCTTTCTGTCTAACTCATTTTATTTTTAATTCAGGCCTCATATTTGTGGGTTCATATTGTCTGAATTAACTGATCACGCGATGAATCATTCGGTCTGTAAAATGTCAGTGAATGTTGAAAAATGCCCATGACAAGTCTTCAAACGTCTCCTTTCATCCAAAACTCCAAAATACTATCACAGCAGAGTGGAAGAAAGAGAAAATATTCACATCTGAGAAACTTGTTTGCAATCTTGAATAATTACTTAAACAATCTTTTGGAGCGTAATCTTCTGTTTGGCTTGGTGAGGGTAGAGACGCAGCACATGCCACTGACCTCACCTGCCAGCAAAGTGTGTTACTGGAAGGATGCTTCTGTTGGGGCTCCAGTAAAACGTGCATTAGTGTCTATAGAGTAAAGGGATGGATGTTTAACTTTGGTTATTGGTCAGGGTTCCCACAGCTTTTTAAACATAATTTTTGAGAATTTTTCAAGGACTTTCCAGGTCTAATTCTGTAAAATTTGAGGACTTTTTTTTGAGACATGGGTCAAGGTTAACTACCATTACAACACTAAGAGTTTTTAACTGAGAAACCCTCATGAAGATAACCATTTAGAACATTTAATAACAAAAAAAAAAGAACTTTCATTTCTATTTTTGCACAATATGTTTATATGACTCAGGTCTATTCTTTATACTGTCATTGGTCTAATTATGTCTATTTTTAAAAAACTTTCTTCACCTTGAGTTTTTGGATTCCAAGGACCAATTGAAACCCTGATTACTAGATATAAAGGTTAGTAGCTTCAGGTTAGTGATAACGGGAGACCTACCTGGAGCCTGAATGGTTTTCTATGAGGTACCAGGTGGCTGAGAAGTTCTCACTGGTGAAGTCTCCACTCATTCCTGGAAATGTCAGCTCCATGTCTTTCTGTGGGATTTTCCCTCTGGGAGAAGAGAGATAAACACAAAGACAAAGGAGAACCCCACTGTATTAAAGATGTGCGGTATATAAACAGAAAAACACAGAGGATTTTTGTGCAGTACAGAAAGATTTGTGTAAATATAAAGATGCCTTTTCAATGTGATGTTGGGGCCAGCTTTTCCAGCAGGGGGCAGTGTGCAGCCAAAAAGTACCCAGGCTGGGAGAGGTTGGCGTGGGAAGTGCAGTGTGTGACGCCTGGGTGCCCCTGGAGGACCGAGCGCTCATTAGGGAAGCTTGATCTCTACTAATGACCCGTGGCCTACACAAACCGAACCCCACCACCACCACCACCACCACCGCCCACTCTGCAGTTACACACACACACACACACACATGTAGAAAAACCAACGCATGGACAGTACAGTATTAAAGTCTGCAACAGAAATATCCAAGAACACACAAACACATGCACAGAAGACCACATACACACTCGTTCACGTGTATGACATCATTCTGCAGAACCGCCTCAGTCATTAAATGAGACTAAAACAAACAAACTATGACCAAGTGACGTTTCCTCATAATAAGAGGACATAATTACACGCAGGTAGAAACACACGTTCACTGTGTGAAGCTGACACACGATATGTTGGGCACTTCACAACATCTAAAAGCATCTGTATCAAAGATCACAGTTCATTTAAACTCGATGCGTTTTAAATTCATGCTCCAGAAAAGATAAAAAATGTTCGGAAAGTGAGTGTAAACGAGGACAAAATGCTGCTGGTCTCATTCTGTTTTCGCTTTAGCTCAGGAGATATCGAACTGAAGACGGTCCCGTTCAACAGCTGTGCGACTATTTGTTTCTAATTTAACATTCAACGTTGAGTCCTTTCCTGAACCTTTACGTTCTGTGTTAGTATTAAAGTAAATGAGGGAGGCTGAGGCACTTTCCTAGTAGAGACGTTTTTGCTATTTAGACTTGGCAATTCAGCGGATGTCAGGCGATGCACTACATCATTATTCAAGCATTAAACCTCTGACACACAGCGAGACCACAGCGTGTACTTAAATGACAGGAGTTATTATAGGTTTATATTCTAGATTCTATTTTTATCTAGTTTTTGATTGTTGATTTTGGAGTGAGTGTGCTCATTTCAGTTTATTTTTTTTATTGTTTAAAATGTTTCATTATAATATGGGGGGCAGGATTCCATTTATTCAGAATATGTATCACAATACAAACACAACACTTTGTGATGGCAGCTGACAGATCTCAGTCCCAATAAACATGTAAGAAAATAACTAATAAGACTTAAACTAAAGACATTGTTATTTTTGATATTTTGATTTTAGTTTGTCACACCCAGTGTTAGTTGTCTAGAACAACACTGGTTGAGTCCTTACCTCAGTTCTCAGGAACTTGTAGCTGTATACTTAAGAAATGTCTCAGCTAGAAAAAGCCTTAGTCATGTGTGGCTGTCAGGAAACATCTGGAGTGCCGTCCAATCACAGAGAAATCAACAATACAAACTACTTGTCTGCAACAAGCAATGTACTGAACGTACTTGCAAGGCTCAGCGTGACCTAGTCGTACTTGTTTTCTACTCCATGGATACATGGAGAATTATATGTATTTTATCATAAGAATAATGAATTGTGCTTATTGTGTGTCCTTGTTTTGAGTCATTCGAGTAACACTGGGTTATTTTGTACAATAGGATTTATTTTTTTTCTTGTTTATTTGATTAAGCATAGAAACAGTACACACTGAAAACAGCTATCCAACACAAGTATAACAGGGTTTAGAGCAGACGCTAATCTGCAACACCTGTCCCTAAAAAATAATAATTTAAAGATTAAAACAGCAAAGTAAAAAGAGGGTGGACTCTAAAGCATGCACATTGCTGCTGAGTTCACCGGGATTTGGTAGCTGTGGTGAAGTCTGCAGCAAATTTCAAGTGATCATTTAGCGAGTTCCAGGACTTTGTTTCTTCTTTCTGTCTGAGAAAAAAACATCTCCGATGGATCTGCTTCAGCTCTGCTGAGGAGTTTACGTTTGTGTTTTGACATTTAAACACAAGAGTTACAAAATGAAAACCAATAAAGTTAGTTAGCGATGGAAAGCTTCTTATCTTCTATGTACTTAAAATACGGCAATAAAGGCGCCTTATTTGCTTTTTGTTCCGACTGTAAATATACTCATAGGGCATCCCTGAGAATATCACTGATTTTACAAAGAGCACGGGACAGTCTAATGTCAATTTCTTATCATCCTAAAACAGCTACCGTCATCCTTAAATCTTTTTAGCACAGTAGAGAATCTACAGTTATCCTTAAATACTTCACCTCTGTTGCTTGTTTAATGAGCACTGACATCGTTAATGTTGAAGATCTAATGTGCAGACTATACATTAGTCTAGAGCTTCATTTATTATTGGTAAGTATCTAAATCTGATAGTTAAAACATGTTGTCCATGTTACATCTACTCACTTTATGCAGGCCTTGATATTATGTTTCTGTACTTACACCTGGTACTAAGCTCCGGTGCAACCTGTTTTGCTCTATCTCCGCTCATTAAACAGTTACGTTACATTGAGGCCAAGTATGACGCTACAAACAGCTGGACCGAACGGCTACAGCTGAATAACCATCCAGTGACATCACCGCAGAAAGATGTGCATGAGAGTGATGCAAACAGCTAACAAACAAGCTCCTCTGATTTAACGCTAAAAAGTCGTATGTCACTCTAAAACTCTCGCTGTATCACATCGACACAAACAGATGACAGCGTGTCCAAAAAAATGCTGTCAAAGGACTTCTTCCGGGTGTTTACTACAACCCTGAGAGACGGGGAGAATGGTACGACCTGTTTATGGGGGTCTCGTCTCTGGCCACGAGCGGTCACTTGCCCCCGGCCCCTCTAAACCAAACAGACACTAAGCTAGAAATGCCAGAACCCGACAACACAAACTATATATTACAACTTCTGCACTCCCTGCCAGGCGCGTGGGAGGCAGCACCGTGCTGCCTGCTCCGAGGCGGTATACAAACGTGTGTGGGTCGCTGCTTTAGTTCTTTCCAAATCCCTTTCTATCGTCGTCCTCTCTGCTTTAAACACAATTATTCTGTTTCCACTCCCTGTGAGCAGCGGTTAGGGCCAGTTCAGCCATTGCTGTGTTGGCATAATATTTCAAACGCCTGCATATGGGGAGAGTTTGTTTCTGTTTAGGGATGTAAACCATGACTCAATAACTAGAGCGCGTGTGTTTATGGTGGTGTGATTGTGCTGAGTGATTTTTGCGTGTGTGTGTGTGTTCGTATGTTCTCGGTCCGTACTTGTCTAACTCGATGCCCAGTGGATTGCTGGGTCGCAGGGAGAGGGGGGAGATGCCTTTGTTGCGGTCGGTCCTCATGTCGTAGTAGTTCATCTCATCCACCCACACCGCAGACTGGTCCAGGATACCTGCAGGACAAGGCAGGACAGGAGGGGCGAGACACATATCACCGAGTTCAACAACACATCCCAGATGTGCGCTCACTCAGACACACACACGGACTCTCTCAAACATATTCTGCACACGTACAAACACATACAGATTTTTTTTAAAGACTATTTTTCTGCGTATTGTAAATAAACTAGTGCAAATTCTGTCTGTTACTCTGCACGTACAGCGCCCGTTACATGTCTGTGGGTCCTGCGAGGTCGGAAAACACATGCGGATGGACGAAACTCAAGTAAATGAAGAAAAACAGCCTCTCACTTAGACAACACACGCATCACATTGAGAAAAACCTGCAGATAAATAAAAACACAGCCGTTTGAGAAGCGCAAATAAAGAAACGCTTCAAGACGTTTCCGGAGGACACACAAGTCATAAGACTGTGTACAGCAAGTGTAATATATATATTGGAATCATGGAATCAAACTGTTAAAACTGAAATACACACTGCGACATCACTGACATGTCATCAGTTTTTCAGTCCGCATGTGTTTTCTTTATTTTTTTTAATTAACGTGATGCATGTGTTGCCAAAGTGATGAAAAATTTCTTTTCTTCATCCGTGTGTTCATCTCACTGTTTTTTTTATGTTGTCATCGATGGAGCTCTTTCACTCGCCGTAGGGATCCCTCCTCCTCTGTTGCTCTTCCCGATGGTTCTCCTAAATTTATTTATTGTGTTTATTTTTGTGAAATAAATTAATTTTGAGGCAACGTTTGGAGGCATAGAGTTTGTCAGATACATAATGTAAGGCCTCCAGGGCAAACTTGTAATTTCAGGCCGAGTAGCTGCAACTAGTGCTGAAAAAAATGACCCAGTTATTTAATAGAAAAATAATCAGCTACTTTTATAATCGATCAATTTCTTGCTCTCAAAAATATAAATGCTGGTTTTAGCCTAAATTTGAGTATTTGTCCTCCACTGTCATTTGAACATGTTTTGGTTTGGAAGACAAATATGAAGATGTCACTCTGGGAAGTTGTAACATGAACTTTTTTTTTTTTTTTTTTACAGACATTTAAGAATAATATAAGATAATTTAGGATAATATAAATAATCACTGGCTGCAGAGTCTTACCAATCCTCTCTGGCCTGAGCAGTTTGAAAGAGACCGTGGATGTGCCGAGACCTCCGGACTTGGTGGTGACATTGATCTCTCCCTTGTCATCTTTGGCAGGACCCACGCGGCACACTATCTTGCTGGCCGACATCCACTCGGCTGTCAGCAGACAGTTATGGCCGCAGATCGACAGACCTGAAACAGAGAGAGAGAGAGAGGGGGGAAAAGGTGAAGAGGGTGAGAGATACAGCCACACAGTGACAGAGCAAATAAACAGAATGTAGCACCGAAACACTCACAGACAATCTATAACAAGAGGAGCTCACTCACGCGGAATTGACGTCTATCAGCGAGTTTAGTCAAACTGTCACTGTGGGGGGTCAAAGTTCAAGTTGGGGTCAGGATGGGCGTGGGTGGCCGTGACCTTCCTTCCTCTCACTCACCTCCTCTAAGCTAACATGTGTCACTTCGGTGCTAAGTGGCCCATTACTGGCACAATGCGTACTCTGCCCCTACATCTGTCGTCCTCTTTTTAAACCCTCTCGAAAACTATTTGGACACTAGATAACAGACACGGAGGGAGGGGGGGGATTACTTTGACGTTTGCAGCCGAGAGGGGGGATTCAGAAAGCTTCATGTGTGTATAATCAAACATCATAGAAGCCTGTGAAAACTGATCAACAAATAGCCCATAAAACCGTGAATAATATGCCCATTAGAGCCCCATTTCCTGCCTCTGTTCTCTACTGGCCACTTTGTTTGAATACATAAGCACTCACACACATTTGTGCATATCTAATTGTCTAATTCCGGGCCCGAGGGACGTTCATGGTCAGAAATAGACCTGTATCACGGGCCAGAGCACGGCATGCCAAGCATGGAGCAGTGTGTGTGTGTGTGTGTGTGTGTGTGTGTGTGTATGTGTGTGTGTGTGTGTGTGAGTTCTGTGGACTGCCCTCCCCACACCCACACACCCACCTCCACTCAAACCAAATAAGTAGGGGAGAGGAGAAGCTGGCGAACACGAGGGGAAAATATCAGTATAGAAAAAGTGTGACGCTCAAACACATAATGAGAACAAGATGGAGGTCGTCCAGCTGTGCGGCTCTTGAAAAATCAACTCGTTCGTATTAATGCATATTGATAAGCTCTTCTCAAACGAAGCACACGGTAATCTAAATATTTACAAAAAGAAAAATGTGCGTCTTTAGCGTGCTGCAGAGAGAATTGAGAAGATAAACTGAACGACATGGCGGTAAAATATCTCAATATTTTATTTGGTTTGTTTATTTTTATTGGTATGAGCTTAAGAGAGGACGCACAATAATTTAGAGAATAGATGTCAAATTAGAATTACACAATGAGACGGGGAAACCAATTTTCTACTTTGTGTGTCTACGTTTTCAGCTTCACACACGAGCCGAACATTTTAAACATTTATGTAAACAGCCAGATTAAATTAATAGCTAATTATTGCCGATGTGTATAAAGAAATAAACAATTTTTCTCCACAAAAACGCTCAACGTAATTGAATTTGCTCGAGTCTAAACTGTTTTGCTTTTAATTCTTACTTACCAAACAGTCATAAAAATAAAACCTCAATACTTTAAAAGTGATGAAACTTTTATTCCAGCCGCGGGGGAAAGAATCAGGCGTCCTGTCCACTTACGTCTCGTATAAACAAAAACAAACTTTACGCCAGCCTGTTTAAAAAAAGGGCTAGCTGTGGTTTGTTGATGGATAAGTTCATAAAATCAGCTAATACGACTTAAGTTACAGAATACTGCAGAAATTAAGTGGCTGTAATAAAGCTGCTACATTTACTCATCAGTGAGAGAAAACAATAAAAATCAGCACCTGAGAATCATTATTAAGGATGAAACAAATAAATGTAATGTGCTGACATCTTACACAGGTATATCTATGTCTGTGTGCTGATCTAAAACACACATGTATACTGTACTGTGTATTTATCTTCACGTGTTCATTTATGTATATAACTACATACATATTTTATTAGGAAAGGAGAAGAAAGAGAAAATATTAAGGGGAGACATGTAAAGGATGAATATGGATGTCTTTACTCCCCATGAAAATCAATATTGCCGGGCAGTAATTTATTTAAAAAAAAAAAATTAAACAAACATTTGTACCAGGACAGAGCTGCGTGTGCGGTTAGTCATGTGGTCCTAGATGTATTACCGATGAGGTCGGCTGGGCCCGTGCCCAGGTTTTCTCCACGGATGGTGACTTTGGTCCAGGCCGCACCCTCTTTGGGCGAGATGCCCGTGACCAGCGGGGGCTGACGGGCACGAGACATGGTGACCTGAGGCAGCAGACGGGGAACACCGGGGTCGATCGGCACCTGGAAAAAAAGACACGGTTAGGAAACATGGTGACTGATGCAAAACTCAACACTGAACGTTCATCTTACACATGAATGAAGCACTGAACAATGAGAGTATTAATTTATATGTCTGTTTACAGAAGTAATCAGGTATTTGTTTAATCGATTTATTAATAAAAAAACATTTAACTCATAGTGAAAGTAAATATGAGTTATACATCTGTAAACTGAAATAAGTTATGAAGATATAATATGGGTCAAGTGGCGCTGTAGAGACGAACACTTCGACACACATCTGCCGTAAACAACATCCACCAGGTCTGAAAACGAGGTGAAAATAATCCTTGTGTCAACACTGAAGCGTAGCTGGTAAAACCTCAACCTGCTCCTAATTATGAATACGGTAAATTATTATTTTTTTAATTCACCAGCTGCTTTTACCGACGAGATATTTCAGTTTTTACGACTGAGCGGGGGACGGCAGAATCCGAGGAGCGTTTGGCTGGCAGCTAGTGTTAATTTCCCACCCTGTAGGTCTCCAAACAATGTATGCATTTCAGCAGTTATCTCTCAGATAATAGGAAAAATAGAAGAGGGAGCCAAGAATGAAGGAGCAGACAGAGAGCAGGGGAGGAAAGGAAGAATGTAAACCTCACAGCGAAGGATAAATAAACCTGGACTCCCCAATCATTCCACATAAGCCCACACAATACACTACAGATTATGGCACCGGCGGAGGAGCACCCATGCAAATCAGTTCATGTTGGGTCTGAGCAAAGGAACAGAGGGAAAGATTCCAAATGAAAAAATGAAAGGATGTATTTCAGCAGCACAGATGTTTGCTAATAAATTACTGCCAGGTCTGAAAAAGGGCTGACCAATCCAGACTCTGTGAAGCAGCTTGAGGCTCGAGGCTTCCGCCCTTTTGCTCCGCAGCCAAAACACGTTCTCCACAAACAATGCAGGAGTTCACACGGACCGGACCTGCAACAAGTTCATGGTGCTAACCCTTTGCACGCTTATATGGTCGGTAATTAAGAGTAGGCGTACAACTGAGGTGCAAGAAGACTTCCAGAAGCCAATGGGGGGGGGGCGTCCACATCAAAGGAAATCAGGACTGACGGAGAACAACACTGATTAGTCTACTGTACTCGTTAAAGTGACTTTCCTGTGGAAAGAATCAGCTTTAACCCCTGCAGCAGCCACAAACCAGGCCTGTAACATATGATTCATTAAATATGAATTCATCTTTTTTGTTTGATTGTTCAATTATAGTCAAGTTTATAAATTCATATAAATCAGCAGAAGCTGGGATAGTTTTTAGTTTTCCGTCCTTTCCCAACATTGGGTCAAAACCCAGTGAAGATTTTTTTAATACTAAATATTAAGTTGATTTAAATAAAGATATTGTTTCCTTAAATTACACACGTTGCGTGACTTTTGAACTTTATAAACCTGAAACAAAATGAATTCTAATTTTGCATGAATAGTTTAATATAATTTTCTGCTTGTCTCTATATCTGAACATTTGAACACATCACCATGGACTGATAGACATCTTTTACTATTTTATATGTTTTATATGATATTTTATTTCATCTTAATAATTTGTCTTTAATTCATTAAGCTCTACTTCACAGTTGTATGCCCTCTGACTTTATGCAGAAACACCATATATATGCAAGCACCTGCACACAACCTCTCTCTCCTCTTTGGCCATTATGAACCTGGTTACGTTGCCCGCTTGCCCAGCTCTGATTCTGGCACGACAGTGGCTCGTCCGCATCCCAGCGACAAATATTGACATAATGTCGAAATTTTCCCAAGTAAATATCGCACTCAGATTTTCATGACGGCATCCTTAAAACGGTTTTGAAATTATAGAAAATCATGTCGAGAAAAATTAAGAATGAAAAGCAGCAGTGGGACAGCAGCACTCATATCGACCTAGAAACCTCCAGGAGTAGGAACCATCCTGTCCTCCATCGCCCTAACGTCCCAGAGTTATCGAGAAAACTCAAATGGGATTTACCTTGTGTTGTCCCTGCGCTTGTCAGAGGAAATGGAGGGGCTATGTGTCTAACATGAAGAAGATAAGAGGTTAACAGGCCTAAAACAAGAGCTCGGTATAACCTTCATCAATGCCATATGTTTAGAGTGGGAGTGGCGAGGGCCCGAGGATTGGGATCTTTATCCAGGAGTGTTTCTAGCCTATCCCACCCCAGCCTCCCCCCTCCCTCTTTCTCATCTTGGAAATACACGTGCACAAACACACAGATAGCCCCCCTCACCTCCCCCTACGCGCACACACACACACACACACACTTAAGCACACATACACGCTGGGCAGAATGACAGCTCAGCTAGGTTGCGTGCGAGGGGCCCGAGCTGGTGTTGTGTGGTCTGTGTGTATGCGAGTATGTGGAAGGATCTGCGGAGAGAGGTCTGGGCAGTGTGTGTGCATGTGCATGTGTATGTATGTGTGTGTGTGTGTGTGTGTATGTGTGTGTGTGGTCTGGGTGTGTGGTCTCTGGCGCGGGCCTGGGGAGAGCCTGCTGACGGCTGGGATGAGAAAAGAGCCGCTGTGTTTACTTTACTCTGGGGGCTGTGCATGGACACGGGAACACTGCCCAGACCCCTCTCTATAACACCAGCGCGCACACACACATACACACACACCCACGCACTAAGTCACGCAGAAACTAAAGGGGGGGGGGGCTCTTGCACAAGTCTCATGTCACACACCATCACAAATCCCTGTAAACTAGGTAATAGAAACTATAACTTTACACGGACTAAATGAATGAATTTTTCCTGAGAGTAGCATGAAGAGGAAAACAAAAGAAGAGCTTTCTTGAAGCTCCGACTGGAAACTCATGAGGTCGGCAGCTTTTTTTCCACGAGGCATGAAGGTATTAACCTCTAGGGGGCATGAGAGGATCCCCCGTAAGATCATACCCCACTTTCTTCCAACATGTGTCGAGCCGTGTCGTACTGTGAAGTCTAAATTTAATCAATGACAACACACAGCCAGATTTAGCCCCCTTTGTCTCTTGCTCGATTCTCTTCCAACCATGATGCTGTTAGCCCCCCAGCCCCAGCCCCAGCCCCAGCCTCTCTCTCTCTCCCTCTCTCTGGTAATAGAGCTAAAAAGGCAGGTTTGTTTTCCTTGGAGGCGGACTAACAAACAGCCGGGTTGGCTCTAATCTGTGTGGTAGCTGTGGAAGTCTGAGACTTGGGATCTTCTTGCAGCGCTGTTAATAAGTGACAACCCTTCTCTGGCTTTGTGCTGGAGCGTGCGGACACAAAAGGAAAAGTCTTTTTATTAAAGCTCCAAACAAATCTTTCTTTGTCATATGAAACCCTGTTTCGTTACAGTACAGTACAGTACAGTACAGTCTGGTCTGGGCTAGATGGCAGCAATGATTGTCTTTTTCATAAATAAGTTCAGTGAAGTTCAGTTCCCCTGTAGGTTAGTGCATGTGCTCGATTTTACATAACAAGATATGTTCAAATAACAATACAAGGTTTAGAGAGATGATGGCAGCATCTGAACAAACTAGAAGAGCAGAAAACTATTTCAATAATTAATGAAGCTGTCGATATTTGATGCTTTATGTTTCACGCTCTGGTGCGTCAGATCAGATCAGGTGTTATTATTCACCAGGCAACCGTCCAACCAATTACAGGTGTTTGTTTCAGTGATTAACAGGTTTGCAGGGAAGATTTACAATAAGTTGCAAAGTAAATAATTCAGTTCAGTTGTTGCTGCAACTAAACCATAATAAATTATTAGAATAAAGATTTAAATAGTTCAAATCAGAATCATAATATTAGAGTTGCAATAGTATGAGATTTGCCAGGTACAATAACCATCTCAGAAAATATAATGATTTCATGATATGACACAGTTATTATTATTATTATTATTATTATTATTATTATTATTATTATTATTATTATTATTATTATTAGTTACAATGATCCTTTAAGGAATGAAAACTGAATATTTTTGGTCAAAGATGCGTTTGATTATAATTTCACAAAGAGAATAAAATCCCATAAATAAGTAAATGTACAACATAATGTTAATAACAGTAATTTTTCATACTGTGTACATCATAAAAAGGTATACAAGACGATATTAGATTAAAATAACGAAAAAAAAGAGTAAAATATTATAATTCATATTGATTGAACTGTCTTTCCATGCTGTCTCTGTGCTCTACAAATACATTTAACATTACATATTAATTAACTTATTTTTCAGGGGTTTTAATTAACAACAATTTTGCAGAAACACAATATGATTTCATTAAAAGTCAATTAATAATAACATCAACTTATCTAGAACTAAAAAATATTTAGTGATCAAATAATTTGATACACAAAAAATAATCATGATTTTAAAAGCAAAAAGATTTGGTGATTTCAGCTCCTCCAATGAGATTTTCTACTTTTCTCAGTTCTATATTATTTTAAATTGAGTATTTTTGGTTTTAGACTGTTGGCTACACACACAAAAAAGACACCTGAGAGCATCTATTTGGATATTTTTCTGTATTTCCTGACATTGAAACAATTAATAAAATAAAAATAAAGTGTTCGATTAATCGGGAACGATCATATTTGTTAGTTGCAGATCTAAAACGATCACCTCAACCTTATCCAAGACTCAAATCACACAGCCCCTTTCTGCACTGTGTAAGTCAAATAAAGGAAGAAACGTCCAGTAAACCTGAAACAAAAATCTGAGCTGGATAACAAAAATCTTAATCTTACAAGTTTAAACCTCAACTTAGATCACACACACAACAAGACCTCAAACTCTGACCTTTCGGCTTTTTATATCAACAACTCGAAAACACGACAAACTCTCTGCAGCACCGCAAACACAAGAATCTATCTGCCTGTCCTGCCAGATAAACAAACACACACACACACACGACTATCTCATGAATAAGACGTTCATACCTTAGATCATACGCTGCTCTGAGCTCAAAGGTGACTCGCATATGGCAGTGATTGGCAAGCGTGCTCGTGTGTGTGTGTGTGTGTGTGTGTAAGAGAGAGTGTAATGGGTTTAGAGGGCACAAAGGGACCCATTTAGACAGTTCATCACCCTCACCCCCTCCGTCTTCCATCAGAGCAGCTAACTCGCTATGCCGGCGGCTCGGCACCCCCCGACACTAACACCATTTCACTCCGTGCTCCCCAACATTACACAAACACCAGATTCCATCAAAGATCCAAGTCCTCTGAATGGACAGAGCGGGCCAAACATCACCCAGCCTGAGATGAGTGGTCTGATCACACGGGCTGGGCGAAGCTTTGAACAATCCCCCACAGTGTTCGCTCGCACCCAGACCACCACATGCCTCTAAGATGTGGCGAGGGTAATGCAGCTGATAGGCAAGAAAGATTGCCCGTAATGTGTGTCAACTGTATCATGTTTCGAGTAAATGGATCATAAATGAGATGAACTGTGCGGATTCTGTTTGAAAACAGATGCTGGGACCACTGTCCAGTCCAGTTCTTCCATGACTCAGCTTCTCCTGCCTTTGCGGAGAGTCTTCCGTGACAGAGAGAGCGGTCCAAGTGATCAGATGTGTGCCTCTGGCTCACTTTCCGACCATCGAGATGTCTGCCCACAGGCTTTGTAATCTTTAGGGCTGTCTAGTTGTTTGTTTGTCGGTCTCAAGTGCTTTCGTGAAATAAGGCCTAACGAAGCAAAGTCCCCAATTTCCCATAAAAAAAATCTTGAACCAATAAACAGAAATATGAAGTATAGGCCTGCGAATGCAGGAAGATGTTTTCGGAGGATTAAGAGGCTGGAGACAGGCGGCTTTGCCCAATGACATGGCGAAATGGAGAGACTTGAACCTTCATGAGCGAGGCTGCCCCAGCTGCTTTACATAAAAAAACACATCGGCAGCGTGAGAACCATCCTTACTATGAATTATACCACTCAGAATACAAATCAGGACTTTTACTCAGGGTTCAAACTAATTAATATCAACTGATCTGCCAGTTATTTTCTCAATTAATCGTGAATTGTTTGTTCAATAAAGCCTCAGAAAATACTGATAAATGTAAAAAAAAAAAAAACAATTTCCCAGAGTTCAAGTGAAACTCTTGTTTGCTCTGGCAAACAGTCCAGAACCCACAAAACGTTCAATTTACCACCACAGAATGTGAAAAAACTAAAAAAAAAAATTATTTATTTTTACATTTGCTGTTTGCTATGGCATTAACAGGCTATTAAGATTGTCTCATAATGATCTTCTAACAATTTACTTGATTAATAGATGTTATGAAGCGGTAATAGCAGAAAGCTGATCTCTTAACTTTGCTTGTTTTTTCCCCACAAAGTCAGTTTAACAGTTCAAACCCTAAAAAGATAAATATTCAATTTACAGTGTAGCACAAAGAAAAGCAGAAAATCCTCACACACACTGAGAAGCTGCCAAATGTTTTAAAACTACAAGGAGTGACCAATTATTCAAACTGTTGTTGATTATTGTTTTGGAAATTGACAAATTAAAGTCAAGGGCTGAAATCAATAATTACTTTGCTCATCATTTGTTCCATAAAAACGGAAAAATTGTGCCAAACCAAACTAAATATTAAGATGTTTAGCAACGGTTTTAGAAAACTTAAAAAGTACCTGAACAATTTAATTGATTATTTAAATTTAGTGTTGTTGTTTTGTCACTCTATCATCAACTAGTTGATTGTTTCATTAGGTCTGAATCTTCACTGCACTAAATAAGCTGACCATTAGATCTGAGCTGTGACCTGTTCCCAGCCCAAAGCTCCTCTGTCTCTCTGTCTGTCTGTCTGTCCAGGTCTGACTGGGTCACAGAAACCATACTGTGAAAACCAGTGGCCCAGCAAGTCTGTCAGCAGGGGAGGAGACTACCAGGTGGGTCAGACTGCGGAGAGCAGACGGGGGAGAGAGAGAAGTGCCGCTTCACAAACAAGGCTCAGCCTGACCCCCGGCGCTGGGCTCACCCCGAACTCTACGGAGCAGCGGCGCTGAGGAAAAGCCTAGAAAAAAAAAAAAAAAAAACACAACCCACCACATTCCACCAAAACAAACAAGCAGGGCCACCCAAATTTTTCAATTAGAGCCCCGAGAGGGGGGCAGGAAATGGATCAGTGTAGCCTTGCCCCCGTCATCCCCCGAGCCAAGCAGTGCTGACTTTGTGGAAGAGGAGGAGGAGGAGGAGGAGGAGGAGGAGGTACGGCGAGCTCTGCAGGCTCTCACTGAAAGCCTGACGACTCGCAAGCAAATGATGGAGGAGCTCAATGACAACTGATTCCTTTAACCCTCCTGTCAATCAATTACTCTCATTATTTTTCTCTCACGTAATCAGTCAGTTACACAAGCACACACGGTAAGGTATGGTTTCATCCGAAAAAGCCGATTTAAAGAGAG
Organism: Collichthys lucidus; assembly: GCA_004119915.2. NCBI lineage: Eukaryota > Metazoa > Chordata > Actinopteri > Sciaenidae > Collichthys > Collichthys lucidus. The sequence continues at coordinate 30,761,109 of CM014085.1, forward strand.
TTTGCTCAAACAATATTTGACAGGAGTGTGGATTATAGAGACTTAGACTCTGTTCTGTTTGAAAACAGTCAGCTTAATGAGGCTGAGCTGAGAGAAGTGTCTGTACCACAACACGGAGGTCTTAATATCTTAACCTCAAGACCTGCTAGACTGTAACCACAGCTCAAACAGATCAGACTAACACCGGATCATGTTAGAACTGTTTCACATCACAGGACCAAACATCAAACCTGAATCTGATTCATCACAGGTAAAATAAAAAAATACTAACTAATAAATTATGGAGCTGCAGCTGAATGACGCCTGAATGTTACTCTTACTAAAAGATATATGACAGCAAACTGAATATATTTGTGTTTTAGGCTGTTGGGCGAATAAAACAAGCGATATGAAGACGTCTCCTTTAGAAAGTTGTAACAGACATTTTTCACTGTTTTCTGACATTTTGTAAACAGAAATAGAAAATAATCATCAAAGGAATCAATAAAGAAAAGTTCTAAATCCTATCGTTCCAAATAACACCACACTCGTTATTAATATGCTGTATTATTTTTAAGAATCATACTGTGATTAGGGCTTCCACAAACGATTATTTTGATAGTCAACTAATCACCGATTATTTTTTCGATTAGTCGACTAATCGGATCATACGTAAATTGACTGTCCCAGAGAGGGGCGTGTGGGCGGGCGCTGTAAAGCTCGTGGACGGAGCCGCGAGCCACCTTCGCCCCCTTAAGTCTTTCCATGCCGACCCAGAGCCGCCGCAAAACAATGCGTCGACTACTAAATTAGTTGTCGACAATTTTGTTCGTCGGCATAATCATGACTAATCGACTAATCGTGGCAGCCCTAAAGTGATATTGGCAATATTCCGACTTGTTGATATAACAACGTCATGCTGTTATGCAAAGCAACGATGAGCGTGGCTGAAAGAAAAAGTTATATCGCTGCCAGCGATGGGGAACGACATCAGTGTAGTGTGGAAGTGGTTTGGTTACAAAAGAGCAGATGTAGAGCAAAATATAGCCGCATGTTAGAAGTGACGATTTCACAAGCTCATGCAGAAGCAGCCGGCTAAGAACAAGAACGAGTTCAACACCCAAAATATTTACCTCATTCTCACAGAAATACCCTGAAATATCATAATATTATTGCAGGCCCACGTCGCCCATTCATAGTTGCATGATTGCATATTTCCCTAAAACCCAGAAGAGAAGCAACACTCCCTTCTTGGAAGCCTGAGGGATAAATCAGACTTCAAACTTCAGACTTCAAACTATACCGATCAAATACAGTTTAAGCTTTCACACTGAAGCCTCATGGGAGATAATGACACCGTCTCTTTGGGGGGCAAAGAGGGAACATCATCTCCAGCATAACATGGTCGAGCTTAAATTGACAAGAGCTGAATGTTACAAGATCATTCCTGAAAAGTCGGACTGATCTCCAGTCTGCAAAACGAGCCTACGAATCGATGTCAATGATGAACAAATCACTTGATTTGGTGAGGTTGAAAACTGTTTCATGTGTAATCAAGATGCTTGATGTAACGATGATTGGACTTTCAATACAAACCAGTAATTTGTCATCTATAATCAATGCATGACTTGCATTTTTAAAACCTAATTTATAGTTTTCTAATGTTTAAGTGTTTTCCAATCAGTGGAAGGCCTTTCCAGTTCATGTTAGTGTGACTGTTTTCTTCTTTTTCGCTCGTTCACATCTGTGTACAGTATAAGTAAATGCTTTCCAAGTACGAGCAAGGTATTAAGTCCAATAAATTCTCTTTGTTTTAATAAAGCCCTCCATAAGCAATCATTATTTCTGTGCTAACAGGCGGTTACTTAATCTATTTATGTTGGAATCGACTGCACTGTGTTTATAGACGCTGGGAGAGAAATCATGCCACCTGGCAATGAGTAACGACTGCAGGTCCTCTCATGCACACAACACCTCCTGACCGACTTGTGCTGTTTCAACTTGATGCAAAGGATGTATTCAACGCTGGCTGAAGGATATAATGGAGGGATGGAAGAGAGAGCTTTGTGATTTAGATTTGGTCTTGGAAAGACATGTCGCTGTGGAGTCAAGTCTCACTTCTTGGTGCTTTTAGCCCATTGCTCTCCTTCTCTGCTGCAGAAACACTCATCCACGCCTTCATCACCTCCAGAATCGACTAATGTAACAGTATCCTCTATGGAACACCATCCAAAACTCGAAATAAACTCCAGTACATCCAAAACTCTGCTGCACGTCTGCTCTCCCATGACCACATCACTCCTGTCCTCCAGAACTCCACTGGCCCTTCGGTTCCACAGCGCATTCAGTTAAAAAATCCTCCTCCTCACACACAAAGCCCTACTGTACATAACCAGGCTTCGTTATAAAAATTAGGATTATACTGGGGTGCAGATGCTTTAACTCTTATAGAGAGTGTGTGTGTTTTCTGTCTTTTGCATATCTCTCCCACTCCCCTTATTTGGCATGTGTTTACTCAGGCTGGTAGGGAGAGATAATTAAAAAATAGTTTAAGGACAAAAGAAACAGGTTGAGGGAAGTGTCATTTTGGAAATAGAGCTCCCTGAGGAGCCTTTTTCTCTGTAAGTCTTTTTGTGTGTTGCACTGTTAGACACTCCTTCTTGTACAAGAATAATAAATTCAATTTAAACTTTGATACTTTGAATCCAGTCTTCCTTATTAAAGGGTTCTTCTTTAAAAATCCTAACAGCCTCCTTTCTACCTCACTCATCTGACCACCAGCATGAGTTGAGCAGAATGTGAGACCGACTCAGGCACTTCTGATGAACTTTGAGAGTGTCTCCTTGGCCAAGCGTCAATAAATAATACAACATAAGACATCAGAGGCTCCTGAACACTCTCTTCTCTCCTGACCTCACCATTGATTTTTGACTTTAGCAAATTTTTTTCCACAACAATCCAGAGTAACCGAGACACTCTTGGAAAGACAAGTCGCCGTGGAGTCAGGTGTCACTTCTTGGTGCTTTGAGCACACAGATGATTTTTTTAAAAACACCACACTGACTGTGTATAAACCTCATATGACTCACTACTCGTCTGCTACCATATCTCCATTACAGTTTATAGTTAAGTTGATGATTTGCTGCTGCTTTGCATCTGTGTCTCTCTATCTCTATCACTGCTACTGTAATCATTTTATCAGTCCTTGTGATTGTACAATATGTTTGTGTTGATTTGTGACATCTATTGCACGTCTGTCCTCCTCTGTGGCTCTTCCTGAGGTTTCTTCCACCTTTTTTTCTCTGTTTAAAGTTTTTCCTCACTCGTTCCCAGGGTCTAAGGTCAGAGGGTGTCACTTCCTGTACAGATTGTAAAGCCCTCAGAGGCAAATGTGACTTTGAGACTTTGGGCTATAGAAATAAAACCTGATTTGATTTGATTTAGACATGCAGATTACAGAACAATAATACAGACGTAGAGGCGTGTGAGGTGGTACGTTTGAAAGATGAAGCATTATTAAACACAGGTAGTCAGGACAACAGGTACAGGCTGGTCCTCCTCACCAACAACAACAACAACAACAACAACAACAACATCATCATCATCATCATCATCATCATCATCATCATCATCATCACCTCCTTAAATCCACAGAAATTTAAATGGAGTTTGGTTGAGCTGAGCCTCTGCATGACATTAACATTAGGGCTGTTTATATTATCGTATATAATATATGAGTCTTTGCTACGTTACAGACTGCAGCTACAACATAATATATATTTAATAATATAATATATTATGTATTTAATAATATAATATATTATATATTGAGGCTCAGCAGCTTTGTTGACAGCTAACCGTTAGCTTAGCCTAACCGTTAGCTGTCCGTTACGCCGGAAGCGTCAGTAACGGCTGTCCTCACCTCACACACCGGTAATACTCTCACCTGTCCCACCGTGAGTCACCGGGACCGTCCGGTGAAGATTTATACACAAATAAATCTGAGAGAAAACATAGAAAACTCACAGTTTACAACGGACGAGCCGCAGCGACCAGTTTCCTGTATCCTGTCAACTACTGCGGGATTTCCGTTCTCAGCCTGAGCCTTCAAAATAAAAGACAATAATGAAAAATAAAATAAAATACACAGAGTGATGAAAGTTGAGAGTTTGGTTTCAAATTTTAATTTGCCAATTTCTCTCTCATTTGATTTATTACTTTGCACCAAATCGACACTACTAAATTGCTGTATAAACTTTTGTCTTGTCTTGTCCCATTTAATATTTAATATATAATATACAGTTAAATCATATGATCATCTTTTAAAAATGCGATATGTTGTTGATTTAACTACCCAAAAGTGTTTAAAGCAATTAAAATAAGCTCTGTCTCATTATAATGCAGCTTAAAGTGCAATATGCTAATAATACTGATTACTGATACTGACTCTTATGTCAGGGATCTGAATACTTCTTCTTCTACTGCAGCACCGGACACCGGACTGATCCATGATCTTAACATTTGACATTATACCATCTTGTTTGGTGGGTTGTTGTTCGAAACCTCTGATTTGGCTCTTCTCTGAGAATCAGTGTAAGATACTGACGTGCTGTAGCAACATTTAATGATCAGTTTGGTCTGTGGGTCATCTGGATTGTCCTCAGACTGGATGTTAGGCTACAGTAAATGCAGTAAAAGCAGCATTACGAGCCTGCGTGCTGCTCTGAAGTGTTGGATGTCCTCTGTGTGAGAATTCTGAGCCCTGATGGGAGCTTTGCTTCTTTCCTCGTCTCTCTTTTCACGGTGCATCATCGAGGTATTTCCACTTGTTCTGGGAAAAGCGCAGCATCATTAGAAATGCAACAGAGACCACCCAGGCACACACTATAACACTGATACCATTACATTTATCTCACCAAATTGTGCAGGGCAGAAAGAATTTCTGTGATAAGGCAAGGCCCAATCCCCGAGGAAACCATATTGTCCAATTAGACGGGGTAATCTGATAATTGAGGGATTAAACTGTGACTTGGGAGTTTGCACAGATGCTGATGCAACACAGGGGCTGTTTGTCTATATAAACATCAGCTTACAGCAATGACGCTGGAAGATTTTGATCTTGGTCTCAGTGGTAAAGCCTTTGCCACTGATTGAGAAGATTAGTGGCATATCACACATACCAACTGGCAAATCAACAAATGAATGGGTTATTTGGAAGATTACATGTGTCATGTTTTGAAATATGAATGTAATGCACGCGGATGTATTCATAAAATATTGTTTATATTAACTACCAAAGCCAATTTTAACATTTTACAGTACAGAAGAGCAAGAGTTACATATGCAAAGTTGTTTTTAGTTGAAGTAATAGTTCACATTTGATACTACTCTTGTGTCTGTTCATTAAATATGAAGGTGAAGCCAGGACATGTTTATCTGAGCATAAAGTCTAGAGCTGCTGGCTGTAGTTTCATATTTAATGAACAGACGAAAGACTGGTATTGATCTTCTCATCAAAAATAAGAATATTTCACAAACTTCTCCTTCAAACAACAATACCCACTGCTGACAATATTCTCATTTAGCAGAGGAAAACGTGATGGCATATTGTGTTTTTAAATAGTGCATGCTTTCTGAGCAGGTGTCCCAGGTGTGCTCCAGAGGGACTCTGCTGGTTCCTTGATCCTTGCTGTGACCCCCGATCCTCTGTAATCCACATCCCGTAAATGGCACATGCTGCGCTGGCACCATTGCTCATCCCTGAACCCTATTGTTCATTGTTTGTCTTCTCCAGTTTTTTCCCATGGGCCCCTGGCCAGTGAGAGGAAAAGGTCACTGTAAATATTGCACTGAAATCCTCCCTCCCTCCCATAGAGCTCCTGAAGATGGAACAGGCGACCAGTGGGTGAGCACTTCCTTCCTGCGCAGGGCATTTCAACTGTAAGACATCAAACAAGTATGAATCCTTCAATGTCAAAGATCGCTGCAGTGAGATCATATGCTTAGTGTTGACATTACAATAACCTGAGCAGCTCTTAGCTCTTTGTGAAGCAGGATATCTACATATGTGCCATCAAAAAGCAAAATGTTTTCTTATTAGGAGAATGTTAAGCACACCTGTCCCAAAGCTGCTGTTCTCTGTGGCTGAATCCGATCCCTGTCAGTATTTTGCATCTCTTAAAATACACAAAATATGGATTCCAAGGGAAATTAAGTGAGCGACCCATGACCCATGTGTGGCTAATCACTAGCCTGTAGCACTGCTGTTAATATAAGACGAGGAGATCTTAAATAAACCCCTGATATTTGGGTTTGTTTTGCTTCCGAGTGGCGCTCCATCTCCCGCTGCTCCCCTTTCCCGAAGGAATCCAGTTCCTTGGGCTCACATTTTGGGATCCGGAAATCCAGGCCTGTGCCAGGCTTAGCTTGGAAAAGCATCCAGATGAACACAATGGGGAGAGGGGAACAGAGAGCCTTTCAGTCTGAGTGCTGACACATTGCTTGACACAGTCGCTGGATAACACAACCAGTATATGGATGGAAAGATGAAGGAAGGGGGGGGGTATGGGAATAATTTTACAACAAGGTGGCCTCAGATGATATCTCTCCCATGACCTTGAGGGTTAGTTAACTGAAATTCCCCGCCAAAAAAACAAAACACATTTTCTCATTTACCCCATGGTGCCTTGCCATGCAGATGCCATATTAAAAAGTAATGCCTACAGCCATTTTATTGACTCTGTGAGGCTGTATTTACTTAGATTCAACTGCAACAGTAACTCCTCCGAGAAACAGTGTCTCTGTTACTGTCAACCGTTTTCACAGGAACCGTTTCCCCATAAAGCAGTTCTGATGAAAACTATTTATAGCGAGATCTGTAGACCAGGACCATAGCAAGGACCAGCCAGGGCACAAGACACCATCAAAGGTATTGTCTTTGGGAGTTTGTGGGCTTTACCAACCTGAGGAGAAGTTACAGTACATATTTCTCCTAGTATTTAAATACCTTGTTTGTAAGATCTAGAAGTATCAGTCAGTGTTTTCATATAAAAAAATGATCAAATGATTCTGTCTAATGTGAAAGGAGTTACTTGTAATTTACAGAGACTAATCACCCAACTCTACCGCTCAGCTGCACAAACTGTTTTTGTCTTTCAGCTCATTGTTTTGGTTTTACACAAATGTTTTCAGCCACAGCAAGCAGCAAAAAAACACTGTGCACTAGATGCCCAGCAGACGCACATAATAGAGTCATGCAAACTAGATCAAGCATACGCAAACACAAATGAATACTGTGCCTACATTCTGTCTTTTCCACCTCTTTCACATGGCAGTCTGTCATGGCCCAGAACTGACAAATTAAGCATTGACACTAGATAAGAAAAAGTGGGTGAGGTGAGGGGACTGCAATCAGGAATCACACTGCTAGATGCCAGTAAATCCTGCACACTGGTCCTTTAAAATTAGGAGAATTTGTATTTCTGTGCCTGAGATCATGCAAATTAAAAAGATCTGAAACATTAGACCAATGTGGAGACAAAATATAATTAAACAAACTGGCGACTTGTCCAAATATGTTAAATGTGAAGATTTGATATTGCCTTAGATCACTACTCAAAAACTGTATTTTGGAAAACTTGGACTTTTAAATCTTATATCTCAAATGAAATCCCATTCACTAAATTAAACCAAAACTATTTATTACCACAGGAACAAACTGAGAAAAAAATGTATTTTGTAACTTGGGTGAACTGACCCTTTAATTTTTAAGACACCATGACGGTTGGAGAATTCCCACAGCTAGGTGTAAGAATCCAAAGAAAAAGTCTGGGTGTGAGAGGGTATAAAGGGGCATTTTCCCAAATATGTTCGGGCTTTTACCACCCAGGTTATAACAACATGTTCCTTGCCTTCTCATAACACCACTCCTTCGACCCCCCTTAGGCCAGACAACAGGCTACTGTGTCTCAGGAGGCACAGACCGGATTGACCCTCAGAAATGTGGAGAAACACTCTCTGGGAAAAGTCTAGAAAGTAAAAATGTAAAACTCCACAAATGTGCTGGAGACGTAAAAAAAATAAAGCCAGAACGACTTCCTCTGACACGTATTGTCTTCCAAAAAGGTTGTTGTGTAACACCCCCCTCATATTTTACTGTTCATCCCTCCGTGAATGAGTAACATAACTCTGAGAGGAAACAGCTTTCATCCACGGGGGCCAGCTGAAGCCATCGATGCATGCTGCGGTGTATGTTCTATCTCTGATGAGATGTGACAGGTCGGAGTGTGTTCATAACTGTTTGTATTTATAAACAGGTTGACTTGGTTACAGCTGGGGGTTATTTGTGTGCTGCGTGGGACCGAGCCAATCGCAATCAAGAGGAGAGCACAATAAAATCATACACTCGCCCGGGCTGATGTTATACGCTCGGGCTCTGTTTTCTGTCGTCATTGGTCAGATGATTTGATTTTCTCTCTTTCTTTTTTTGGTCTGATGTTGCCATATTTTTGCTTTTTTGTAATATTATATCATTTCTGCTGCAGCTACATGACTTAATTTAACCACAATGATATATTATGATATAAAATTAAAACGTTTTAGTTCAATAACAACTTGTTTGGTTCAGACACCTGTTTGATTTCATTAAATGCTTTTAGAAGGTTTGTATTATGCTGTTGTAGCATATTCCTCTTATGAGAAATACTTTTTATTTAGGAAAAATGTAAATTAAATCCTAAAAGAGGGAGTAAGACATGCATGAAGGATTTTAATAAAGTGTTGTAAGGCACTAAGAAGCACTCACAATAACATAACACAGTAAACCATAGAGTACAGTATAGCTGGAAAATAAGGGACCTATTGAAAAATTAGAGGATTTAAGGAGACACCACATTACCACATTATATCTTTATTTTCCACTGTGTGAAAGGAAGAGAGGGTCTTAACTTGAATGAGCCCTCTAATGCTACACATGGGGTTTTCTATATCCCATGGATCAGCCTGTACGGATTTAACACACTCAACCAGAATAACTCGACTGGCCTCAGCGAATATTAACTGGACTCAATGTGCGGCATATTGGCTCACAGATGATTTAGAAATATGTCTTCATTTCCCTTTGTTAAATCAATGACAGTAAGGATTGAGGCCTTGGCCGGCAGCCTCACTATGTCCCCCCCCCTCCTCCTCTTTTCTTTTCTTGCAGTTCAGATATTTAAAGAGAAATACATTGAGGCTGCAGCCCAGAAGGGGGCGCCCAAGAATGTCATTTGTGACCTCGGCTGCTTCTCCTCTTGTTCTTGTTTGTGGAGGAGGAGAGCTGCAGATGTTCGGGAGATGAGAGGTGAACGGACAAACACAGAAAGTTTGAAGATGATGGAAAAATGTGCATGAGAGACTCGTGTGATTGCAGGGTTAACAAGAACCCGATCCCTGTATTTACATTCACTGTAAGAATGAACCTACACGGGGGGTGGACAAAATAATGAGAACAATTTACAAGACAATGCAATACATTAACAACAGCAGCACATTTAGTGGTTATTGTTTAAAATGTTTTGATTTAATACGTGCAGATTCAAAACACTCTACTCTTAAAATACCTCACACCGAGCAATAAATGAGAAATAATATTTTTTTTTAAATCTAACAAGGAAGCTGACACTGTCCAAGAACTTTAATAAATGTAATACTTGCAAACTAACAATGAATTAAATGTTGATTTAAATCAGAAACAGATAATATGACACAACTCTCTGTAGTCTACGTAGACATATTTTGGTACATATAAGTATTGAGCCTCTCGATATCCAGCTCTTACAACAATCAAGTGAAGGGGAAACTAAAGTCCAGTAGCAAGATATAAGAATATTTTAAAGAATAGAGATAAGATAAAGTAGAGTCGTATAAAAATAAAAATAATTCAGACACGAACAAATGAAATCAATAGAGAGAGATTTTTAAAAACAAGATGAAAAGGTCAAATAATTCTACAAAACAACCACACCTCTCCGACTCCCACTTAAAAAACCAACACAAAGAGATGTGATTTATCGCAGGAGCGCTGCGCTGGATTGTTTTTGTCCATTCGGTGCATCAGTGAGTACATTTAATTATGTAAAATATAGCCTATAACGTGTAATATTATAAGATCACAGGAGCACGTCAGATTAAGTAAATAAGTGCCTTTATTTTGGTTTCAGTATGCATGCATAATTCAAAAATGAGATTATATATCCAGTCCACTTTATTTACATAGCACAAGGTTTTCAAAGTGCTGTACAACAAGATAGAACATAATAAATAACACAATAAAAACATGGAGTAGATAATAGAAAGATAGAAAACAATAAAAATAATAATATACATGTACGGGTGCAGAAAAAGTCATTACATACAGGTTTAATCAACCAATCACGTGCCTTTAAATCAGCATGGGGGGGCATACATACATATACATGTATATCCAGCATAGAGTATGTGCGTATGTGTACACAAATAGTGTATGTGTATACATTACATTGCAGTGTGTGTGTGGGTGGGGAGTTGAGGCAGAGAGTCTGTTTGTAGTAAAAACAGTGAGAAAGAAGACACAGAGAGGAAGCTAAACACAGGCTGCGCTTTGAAGTGCAGAGCAGGATAATTCTATTGTGAACAGGTTATTCGAGCAACGCAAACACGAGCTTTATGTTCAGCCTGAGACGTATCTGATCACCCATACGTCAGATAACGCCGCAGATTAAAGGGAATATGTCACAGCGTATGTGGCTATAAATTGTGTTATTAATGGGCTGGAGGCGCTGAGAGATTTCCCGTGTTAAGTGGATGAGGTAGTGTGGCATGCAGGAAAGGAAATAGCATGTGTGTAGTTCAGTGGGAGGTGGTGGTGGAGTGGATGTAAGGAGAACTATAGGATTGTGTATGCTGGAGAGGTGAGGAGTGCACAGCGGTGCAAATTGAGGTCATTTTCAGCCGAGTAGCCTTTTAGCTTTGATCCCTTTAGCTGAACTGGATGAAAGACATCCTGCTTCCCTCGCCCAGGAGGGAGGAAAGGGGGAGTCGAGCAGGCGGGGAGGACCTCGGTTGTCCTACCTGACAAATATGGCTTGATGCAGCACAAACTGTTTCCTCTATTACACGGATAATCTCTTATTTCCATCTGTCTCGCCTCTCCTCTGCCGAACACTGGTCGCGTCCTCGCCCACGCCTCTCTGTAAATCATCCCCCCTCTTTCCTGCTAATATAAATCCTGCTGGGCTTTATCAATGCTTTGTCTCTCTATCTGTTCTTCCCTGACTCCCTCTCTCCTCCTTTTCCTTCACAGTGCATTCAAAATCTGAACTTTGATCCTCCCACGACCTGTCAGACAGCGGACCCGGAGCCTGGAGCAATCGGCTTGTTTGCGTGTGTGTGTGTGGCCCTCTGCTGCAAAAGCATCCAAGGTCATGTCAATCACTGTGCGTGTGATCAAAAAATAATTACTTAATAGGATTATGATGTTTAGACTTGATTCACTGTGTCGCTAATGTGTCTCAACAACGTCTGCAAACACAGCGATGGGAAAGAGGTGCGGATGCTGCTGCTCCCAGTGTGATTGTTATCGGTCATTTCAACTTATTGCAAACTGCGGTTTATGTTTTGAGCATCATTTCTATCAGTTAACATCAGGTAACATCCTGCAAACATGAGAAGGCATGACTACGACAAAGACCAACATGGCAACAAGCAGTCGGTTGTAGACAAGGTAAAGTTTAACTAATGTTACCTGGGAGGAAAACTGGAAGATCAGGACAAAAACTGTTGATTGTAAACGTACATCAGAGTTTAACCTTTGACCTTCAATCAACAGACACAACACAAGAAAACCAAAATGCGGAAGCTTTGTTTTAAGAAGACGTACAGTACAGTAGAGATCCCCGTGGAGAACAACAGACTGGGCCTCGACACTAACGCTATTAGTTTTCGAATAAGATGATCGTTAGGTGACATGTCAGGTGAAATCACTGAGAGTTGGAGCCTCAGAGTGACGATGAAATAAAATAATTGCCTCTCTGCTTTAAATTTGCTAAAAACTCTTGTGTTTGCACTCTTTGTTCGAGGGATTATTGTCAAGATTTTAAGTGTGATCATGTGTTTCATAGAGCGGCTCACTCAATCTGGCTAAACTGTCGACTTGCCTATGATCTGACTGACTGACTGACTTGGTGAATGAATATCAGCATAATGAATATGAACTGTTGGGTCTCTGTAAATAACATTCTAAAGAGTACGGTCTAGACCTGCTCTGTATGGAAAGTGTCATGAGACTATATAAATAAAACTGAACTGAATTGAAAGGTTGCCTAAAAAAGCATAAAAATATCTATTGTAACATCACGTTGCCTTTACAGAGTTTTGGATGTGCAGGAAAGGACAAAGTCACTCGTCATGGTAACAGTCATAAACACAGGGTTAACACTGTGAGGCGGTTGCGGTTTGGTTGGGTTTTGGAAAGGATTAGGTGAGTTACTTTTGGTATCACATGCACAGCGGTCTCCTGGGTCAAAGTTCTGTGTTTGTTCAACCTCCTCCCCACGGAGACTTTGTCACTCTTTATACTGCATCACCTGACGTGACGCGTGTAAAACCTCGCCAGCATAAAAAAAGCCTTGTGATAAAACACAAAATTATTCAGCACACCGGTTTATTCTAATAACAGGCTGTAAAAATAAGATCCATCCTCGTTTTGATTGTCGTCATTTCTCATTTTACAATCTCTCTTTGTCGTCACCTCTCTGCTCCGAGCTGAAACACTTCAAAGCGTTTCTTCTTCGTACTGGAAAGAACAGACACGCATGGAACATAAATGACAGGATGGAACTATAAGTTCAAATACAATAGAGCTCGGGAACAAAGAGGATTAATAGAGGGCCACTTTCCTGTGTTTGACGCTGGACCAGTAAACCATAAATGCCCCTGTATGTTTTTCATTTATCTATTCTTGTCAGAGCTCAGAGAGTTTGTAAACGTGGAAGCAAGTAAAAACAGTCATGTGGAAATCGGAGCCAGATTAATCACAAATGGAGAAAAAAAAAAAAGGAGATGCACAGCAACATTTTCGTACGGTGAGTGAAGCGTGCGTGCTGGCGTTGAGGTCTATTACAGCTGTGGGAGGATGCAAATGACATGTGTGAAATAAAACGGAGCTTCAAACAAATCTTGAGAGATTATCTGCCCTGATGTGACATTATGGCAATAATTGAACTGATCTGGCACCCGTTCAGTCTGAATTGTTTTCACACTGTGTGGGAACACATCGTCACATCTTTTAATTAGTGCGTCAGTAACAGAGGCTTCGAGAAGACGCTGCATTTTTTAGATTCCCTCCTTATTCTTTGTAAATAATACAACAGATGTTTGATTGTCTTATTATTATTGTTACAAAACATGATGATGACTCAAGCGTACGGACACATGCACACAAGGAATGCAATTTTGAAACAGTCGATGCATGATTAACGTTAGCATAAACAATATAATTATGACAAACAAACAAAAAGAAGATTTATAGTCTCTGTTCATCAGGTTGCTAATTTAGATCCGAGCCATGATTGATGGGGAAGTTGATGCCTCACGCCCAGATTTCTACTACGCCCTGAAGAGAAACACAACGTCGACTGACGGGTGACCTTTTTTTGCATCTCGCATCGTGGAAGTGGGGATGGAGTCGCCGGCTGTATTACATAATGAGACAAGTCCAAACAGCTGGGGATCTCTTTGGTTTTTCTAAACTAATCTTCCCTGACAACTTCTTCACGGCCAGAAAAAAAGACCTTATTCAATGAAACAGAGAAACAGGTTCTTTTACAACACTAATCTGAAATTAGCGGCAAATAGGTTTCGCTGGCGTTTGTGATGTTGTGCATGTTTTCATTTAAGGAGTATAAATGTCCTTTATTCAAGTAAAAGGAGAAAAGCAACAATGCAAACCTTTACAAGTCATGCATTCAGAATTTTATTTATAGAAATGTACACTACAGAAATGTTTTCAATTAAATCTACTCATGAATCAAAAGTACTCGTGCGTCAAAGGCTTCTATAGAGAAGAAATACATAGAATCCCACATTCCTGCCTGTTGTAGCAAGTGAACAAGACCATTTCAAATTGTATGGATGATCTAAATATATCTAATAAGATGTGCATGTGCTTTGTATGTGAAATCAAATCTACAGTATAAATTAATTATACTGAGTAACTCTGAAAAAAAACAGTCCATGCTTTTTCCTCTCCTTCATTTAGACCAGCTACTCTCCTAGAGATCACTGCTGCTAAACAAGAGGAACCCAGGGGCCAGTTAATAGACAAACATTAATAATATTTCTATAAATTAAATCAATTAACATTAAGATGTGGCACTTCTCTGTTTCTGTGGTGAACAATGCACTGAAGGGAGCATAAAAAATTAGTAATTAAACACAGCTTAGGATCAGGATTCATTATTTCTTGTTTTCATTGAATCATCTGTTGCCATTGTCAACATTTCCATGTTTGCGGCCAAGAGGCAAACTCTGGTGTACAAGAGTTTTTCACAGAAAAGCTTCTATACACTGCACCAATCACTTACAGTAATATAATATACAGCTGCTTCCCGAGAAACAACCATTACATTATTTAACATTTACTAAACGGTACAAACAAACAAACAAACAGGCCGTGTGTGAATCCATTCAATCAACCAATCTATTGCAAGTCTGCGGGGCCCTCAAATGTGGCTGTGATGCTAAAACAGGAGGAAAAGAGAAAAGAAACATATTGCACAGAAGATATTTTGACATTTCACAGTAGGAGAAGCACAGGCGTAAATAATAAAACTTCAATTTAGCTGCTTCAGTTTCAGGGTCCTGGTCTGGTGCATGTTGGCTCGCTGTCACAGTCGTGGCTAACACTTGAATCATGATGTTGATCATCTTGATCATTAATTTTGCACAGTGTCAGTAACGTCTGTGCTTTTTCTCCCGTGACAACTTCAAATGTTTGCTCTGAAAAAGGAAAATCAAATCAGTGGCATCTTCTTTAAACTTTTTCTAATTCTACTGGTCATTTTTTTTATGTGTTATTTCACTTTGTTAATGTTGAGATCTTTATCCATAGTCAGTGTCTTCCTGTTAGTAGACGGTGTTGATACGCCCCCAGTTTTGGAGAAGCAGACAGAAAGACAAGCCTGAAAGTGAAGCGATGCACTGCTGTGGATCAAAAAATCCATATCAGTCAGTGTGTACGCTATATTTAGCATATTGTCACAGCTTTACCTCGTCATCACACGGGAAAGTGATGCAGTTAAATCACTCGCTCCAAAACCGGCAGAATAATTTGCAGGAGACGGGAGATGCTGGTCTATCACTGCATCGATCCGCAACCACTAAAGTTAGTTCAGATCTGAAACAATGTGTCAAATAAATAAGTCGGACAATAAGAGAAACAAATATTAGTGATTGAGGAAGCAGTAGTAAAATCACTGCTTAATTAAAAATGAATTGAAGTAAGTTTTGCAATGAATTCTTGTGGCTTTAAAGAAGGTAGATACACTGACTATGGATGAACCCCACTTTAAACAACCCGTACTATCCCTTTAACAGAGCCCAACAAGACCCCTGAGGATACTGTGAGTGTCCTTATAATGGGACAGTAGAGGTAGGTACTCCAAAATCAATCTACCACTCCATATTTAATTACCCCTCCTCCCCCTTGGTGTGCAGCAGGAAATCGAATGCGAGGCATTTGCATTGGTTAATACATTTCATAAGCGTAACAATCAGAGTATCGCTGTGGATTAATGATTTCCTCAAAGCGCATCCATCATGGGTCTGCAGCCAGCGGACAATGCTCTCTCTCTACACACACACAGACACACACAGACACACACACACACACAGTGGCAGAGCCTCGTTGCGATCTTTGAACACACACAAGGGTTGCCTATCGCGTGTGACTGCCGCGCAGAAGGCGAGTGCACAGGGAGGTTTCTTGGATGTTGAATATGTCATCCAACCTGTTTCAGCTCATAATGAGGTGACAGTTGGATTGTTATCAGGGAGACAAACAAAGGCGGGATTGAGACAGGCTGACACCTCCAGTGGGCTGCTCATTGACCCGAGATCAGCCCGTACAAAAAAGTGGTATAATAAAATCATCAAACACAAACGGTCTGCACAGAGTACAGTTTTATTCAAATGTTATCTTATTATCGGACGATAACTTTATCTCCAAAATAATACGACAACTTAAACGGGCGCTAAATAGTTTAATGACTCCACCATTAAAGTCACCTGACAAATATCTAAAATACCTGCCGTGCTGTTTATTGTACGCTTTGGGACACACACAGCCTTTTGTGATACGATTTCCTCATTTTCTTTTGTTTGTTTGTGTTAGTGTGGGCGTGTGACTGCGTAAATCTTGTACTCGATAATCTGTTCCGACCTTTTTGCTCTGACGTTATGTGTTTTCAAGTTTGTTGTCGAATGGCAACAACCAAAACAGGCAACGTCTGGATTTTAATTCATTTAACCTGTTAGTTTATTTGTGGTTTTTCATCAGATTTCTCTCTTGGAGATTCACCTGCTCATGTTCAAAATAAAAATAGACATCCACTGTGTTTGTTTACCAGTTACTCACACCTAATGATTATTCCATTGTGTGTTCTTAAAATGAACTTGTTGCCTCAAGTTGCAAGCCAATTGCCTTCAAGGCCTTGAGCACGATCTATGAAACAATGCAACCTTAGGTCAAATTCATCCTGTGCTGCGTTCTGGGATGAGTCATCTCAGGCGAGAGCTGCAGTGTGAGAGCAAAGAGCGGAGTTCCGAAGATGATCCGCTGCTAAAGAGCCGTCCATGAAATCAATGTTTCTGGGCATCTCAAACACTCTGACATGACTTCATGTATTATCACATTAGGTCTGATAAACATACAAAGGTTATGGAAGCTGGATGGGTGAATCAGCGTGGGGAGCCTGCAGGAGAAGGACACCGATGCTCGTGCTTTATGGGCGTATGCGGCCGATGAGCCACTTTCATTGGAATGACTGAGGCGCATCTTGGAAGATTGTTCGGCTCTCTAAACACATGCATGGTTTGAGTTTACTTTTGCTCACAGCAGCCGCGCCTGACAAGCAGAAAGCTCTGATCTTCAATATTTTTTCTTAGTTTTTATCGACCGCATTAAGACTTCACCTCCACCTCCAGGTATATACAGCGAGCCCGCTCAGTGAGGCATAGGCCGGGGAAACTCGAGTATGATGAGGCTCTAAGAGGGGATTCATATGATTTAAAATGTTTGTCAAAGATCCATGACTTATAGAGATATCGCAGTACTGGAACATAAAGCAGTAAGCTGATTCTACTTTTTGCCTTTAGTGTATATAATTAAACTGCAATAATAAATACTTATGTGATATTTAAAGCCAGTACTCATGGCCTGGTTCAGTAGTGTAAATCAGTTAAAACACCAGTCTCCTGGTGTTCTTCAGCAGCCTCAGCGGCAGCAGCAGCCGTGTGCAGCTACGGGCTGCAGTTAGTGTTTCACCAGAGAGGCTGTGTGGTCCTCCAGTCTCCTGCTATTAGTTTGTTTACAGAAGTTAAAGCTGTGAGCTGCTGAGTGCCCGGGGCCAGCATTCCAATACAGTGGCTCATACGAGCATGCACAGGCACACTCTGCAACCCTGTTGTCTCTCGATACAATGTATGCAACTCCCATTAGGAGCCCTTGTCTTTTTGGTTTGGAAAAAGGATCCTGTTCTTCGTGCACGCACTTCCTCTTTTGTTGTTATAAATGATCCATATGTCTTTGTTCCTCGCTTTGAATATAACAGAATCGCCTCACACATAACGCTCCGTAATGAGTGTGTGGTTGTAAAGTGGTTTTCTGGTCTCTGTGGTCTTCCGAACAGCAGGTGATAGCTTGTTGAAATGAGCCGTTGCATGTATTTGAATGTACAGGTGAGATGTCTCGCCCTGATAATGACGCTCCTGACACCAATATTGGGCTCGTGTGCGTCGTATACAAATCATCCGTTTACTGCGGCCAACTGTCATGTAAAATTCAATTTAAAAAAAAAAAAAAAAAACACTTGCTGAGTTAATGAAACAGGAGTTGATTGATGACCTGACACACAAGGGTGTAATTAGTTATGGGCCTGACAGCTATTTAAAACTGTTTCAGTCTGGGGAACAGACAGATATGCAGACATAATTCCTAAATTAGATATATTTGAAGGCTCTGTCTATATTCATGTATAGCACGCACACTTATGTACCTGCATGTCAAGTGGAAAGGAAGGAATGTAAATAGCTTTTAAACACGCAACCACAGGAACAAAGCAATAACGAACCTGTAGTGCAGTAATTAGCCGGGGTCAAAGGTTACTCAAAGAATGCCGGTCGTATTGAAAAGACTGTATTAACTGCCACTGGAGGAAAATGGGTGTCATTTCACATGCTGATAAGAACGCCATTTTCATCCCTCAGTCTTTGTGTGAAGATTTTAGTGGGTAAACTTTCAAGTTGCTTATCAGTACAGGTGTTACACATGTTGACTGGAAGCCTCGGATTTGAATGGCTACACACCTGAGTCGGTAATGGACTCCCCCTTTATCTCGTTTAAACAGTTCTGATTGTCGATAGGCAGACATGTTCACACCTAGAAACAAGAAACAACATTGATCCAAAGCTTATCCAGCTCAGCCATTGTTCCAGTTAAACTATAGTCACATATAAACTATTTTCCTGCATTGTGTTCTGAAGCTTTTGTGGAAACTTGAGTAATCTGAAACCAAATTCTCCTTGAAACGCATATACAGTTTCAGTACGAGACTATTGTGCAACATAACTTCATACTTTGTTCAGTTCTTGATGACAGCAAACCAAAAAAATGAACTTTGGAACTTCTCTTCAGACGCACTTCAACCTAAGCGGCTCCTCACCTGAGAGCCACATTGCATTAATATTTTACTCTCCATTCGACAACCATAAAGCTGTCATCTAATTTAGGTTAATGTGAACGCTTAGTCATTCACACAAAGCAGAAAATTGGACAGTATGCAGACACACCCTGCACTAATGGCCCCAAACGCCGTTGGCCACAGGTATTGCCGAATTCTCCAACTACCTGGCGAAGGCCCAGGTTCCCGAGCACGCAGGGTGACCTCAGTTTACAGTCAGAGCACTTCCGTAGTCTGCAGTCACGCAATGCGAGAAAACGTTGAGTAAACTCCTCCAGTGGTCACACTTCAGATCCAGACGGTTTTCCAGTTCGTCTTTGCTTTTGTAAACATATAAAAAAACAAAATTCCAATAAAATGAATGAGCAATTTTAAAGAAGCGGCAATGATCAGATGTTGAGGAAAAACATTTAGAGAATAAATTACAGCTTGGCATTTTTATTAGTTTTTAATGACATTATTACAGTAATATGTCTGTAACATTAACATTATGCCAAAGTACCAACGTGTATTTTCTGAAAGTATAATTAGTACTTACAAATGATTCCTTTAGAATTAGTAAAGTGTTTGTGAAAGAGTGTTACACTAATTATCTATTATCTATTAACGCCGCAGTTAAGGGCTGTGTGTATTCAAAGCTAATTTGAATATATGCAAATCTATTCAAAGTGTGCTTTTGTTACAAGATATTGTATATATAACTATTTAATATGCAGTGCATTTATATGAACAGTACAAACACACATCTATTTATTGTTTCAGATGGTTTTAACTTGGTTGACCTTTAGTGAGAAAGATGGAAATAATCATGGTAATTATGTTTCGTCTTAGTCAAAGCCTGAGTGTATCTTTTTTGTCAACATGTTGTATTAATCCTCAAGGCACCCTGTGATAGACTGGTGACCTTTCAAAGCTGCACCACCATGCCTCGCCCAAAACGTGCTGGATTTTAAAAAGGATCTGGTTCTAGGGATTTGGTCAGTAGGTACATCCTTTGTCTTATTTCAACAACAAAAAATAGACTTGTTTTCCTGTTTTGAACTCAAACCCAAATACACGAGATTTAAGTTGTACTATCAAATCTGTATACAATGGTCCTCGTTTATCGCGGGGGATACGTTCTAAAAATAACCCGCAATAAACGAAATCCGCGAAGTGAGTTTTACAATTATTATACATGTTTTAAGGCTGTAAACCCCTAACCACACACTTTTATACTCAGTTTGTACAGTACTCCCTTAGCCAATCAGGACGCAGAACACAATGCGCGTTCATACTGTACAGTACACTGTAAAAAAAACAAAAAACATGCAAAATTACACCAAAAAAAATCTGTGAGACCGCGAAAAGTGAACCGCGATATAGCGAGGGACGACTGTACATAATACACTAATTAGCAAACACTGATGTAACTATAAAAAAAAACATCTTTGAAACTCTGCATTTATAATTTGATCTTACTTCAACTCATTTAGTAGTCTGCTTAAAGGTCCAGTGTGTCAGATGTAGGTAGTTCCATTTACAGAATAATATGCACAACAGTATTTTTATTAGTGTATAATAGAAAAATAAGAATCACGTTTTTGTTTCCTTAGAATGAATCTGTGGGTTCTTTTCCACAGAGTCCGCGATGTTGAAACGATCTGTATGAACATATTAGACAGATATTTTTGGATGCTTATTGAATGCCAAGATAAAACTGACATAGTACATGAAAGAACTTAGAAATTTGCACACTGCATCTAAGTTGTACATATACTTCTTATTCACTCAATATATCCATCTCAGGTGACAAACTGTTTTTCATTAAATACAACGATCTTGTTTAAACATATTTACCACTATGTAATAGTACATGTACATACATAATTAGTCTTGTGACGGCACCAGCAGCTATATTTTCATTTAAAGCAGGAATAAGCTAAACGGTAACGGTTGGACCTTTTTCACAAGGTTTACCGCCTAACCCTAAGGCTACACACCCATTATGAGATATTTCTGCTGAAGCCGTGTCTCATTTACTGATTTATCTCGGTGCCACGTATGTAAACAACAGACTGGAAAGTGCAGGTAAGGACACAGGGTAGCCTATAGATGTTAGGCACATGAGCACTTAAGAGCTGATGTCTCTGCACAAGAGGCCTGGTTGCATTGATACTTGAAAGTAATAATTAAATAATTTATAAGAACAAAACTGAACCCGGAGCTTCAGTAAAGATAAGTGATTAATTCACAGGAAAGCTTGGATGCTTTAGTTTATAAAAGGTAGTGTGAGTTAATGGCTAAAAGTGTGATACTGCACTAGATAATCCTGGATAATCAATAATAATAACAATAGGGTTATGATAAGGTCATAATAATATTTAAATGATGTTCTAAGTGTCAGTTTGGCATGTTGAATGGCTTCAAATTCCCATAGGAGTAACAAACACACACGAGTGAGTTGAAAACTGACCAAGAAGTGAAACAATTAGAGCAGCAACAGATGAAACAAATGAGATGTAACGTGTTACTCAGTGAGGCTGATTTTGTTACCCCGCTTCTTGCTTGGCTGCCAACAATAGGGTTTCGATATTCTTATGTAACCCCTGGCAAGGAAGTGAATATTATTTTCCCATAATACCTAGAAAGCTAAAGAAACTTGCCAACATTTTTTTTTTTTTACTGCCGGTGCATTGTTCATGCATCTTCCTCCCCTGTGTACAATCACGACAGCAGCTGTTGCTATGTTCAAAATAAAACAATCTGAAAGTAACTTTACAGCAATGCTCCATGGGACTCTGAGTTGTCTTTGTTCCGAGATGTTTTATGGACGTCTTGCACCTTCTGACACTGCGTGAACCCAAACGCACTTTCTCATCCTGATGACTCAACCGGTAGATTATTCTATCACATCTTAAGATGTGGCTGGACTCATAACATCGTCTATGCAAAAAGATTAATTTTATTTCCTGAATCCTGGCAACCTCGTATAACCCTACCCACTTCCTTAGGCTATTATCTAAGCTACTCTTCACATAAATCAAAGACAACCAGCATCTCAGAAGCTTGCTGGATAAAGATGAACAGCAAACGGGCACAAGCAGACAGAAAGATTTCAAGCTACAACAGCTCCTGCAAAACAATCGAGTTAACGTTAAGTGCTGCTTGTCACGCAAATCTCATCTGCTCGCAACGCAGCTGACCTGCTAGAAAACAGCAGCAGTATAGAATAGAATAGAATAGATCTTTATTGACATTGTCACAGGTACAACGAGATTGAAAGTGCTTCTAGTCAGTCAGTGCAATAAAAATCCTAGTGAGTGTTAAAATAACTAGAATACAGTCGTCGCTCGCTATATCGCGGTTCACTTTTCGCGGACTCGCTGTTTCGCGGATTTTTTTCACTGTAATTTTGCATGCTTTTTTTACAGCGTGCTGTACAGTATGAACCCGCATCGTCCTTAATTGGCTACGGGAGAACCGCACATGTGTTCTGTGTCCTGTTTAAGGGAGTACTGTACAAAATGTGTGTAAAAAGGTGTATAAAAGTGTGTGGTTAGGGGTTTTACGGCCTTAAAACATGTATAATAATTGTAAAACTTACTTTGTTTATTGCGGGTTATTTTTAGAACGCATCCCCTGCAATAAACAAGGGACCACTGTAAATAAGAATAAAAATACCTGAGACATTAAATTGTACTAAAATAAATAGAATTAAATACTAAATATGCCAAACGAAGAATACACCCATTTCGTAAAATATTGTGCATATGTATCATTTTTTAGCAGCATTCACAGTGGCTATTGCATTTGGATAAAAACTGTTTGAATCTATTTGTTCTTGCCCCTATCGCAGCTTGTAGGGCGACTTTGTGAGGCAGCATGATATGAAAATGGGCTACACCACATCCACATTATCAGATATACAAAACTATTTCTTTGTCTGTTTTTTCCTGTTGCTTTGTGGTTTTAGTAGTTCCTGTGAGCTTGTTCTTGTTTTTTAATCAAGGCCAGACACCAGCTGGTTGAGAAATGACTTGTTTCCCACACATCAAACAAGACTAATATTACTCACAAGTCCAACAGCAAGAAACCCAGTTTGGCATCTGTCGTTCAGACGTTTATTTCACCAAGCTCTCACCAAAAATTAGTCTCAGATTTACTATGCTCCTCCGTCATTGTCACCTCATTATGTCCATCAAGGCTGCTGAGCACAGTTACATTGCCTGCTTGCCCAGCTCCGGTTCTAGCACAACACCTGTCAGCCTGGACCTGAAAACCTCCTCTTCTTCTTCTACTTCCCGGTGGTCTAAAACGCCCGAGGTATAAACACTAACACTCTTGGCTTACAAAGTGAGCTAGAATTATTTTACAGCAGCTACTGTAAAACTCCACCGTCCTTCAGGAAAGTCTGTAAATCACAGAGAGCTGAGGCGGAGCAGCCTGGAGGACGTCAGAGGGAAAACCAGAAAAAATATGATATGAATAAAATATGATCCAGTTTCACCAAAATCTGTGAAACAGTTGTGACTTCTGTTAAAGCGTTACGTACGGTGGCCGGGAACCCTCAATGCTGCAAATAAAAGAAACGCTGCAAACAAAAAGAAACAGCGCTGCAAATAAAAAAGAAACGCTGCTGCAAATAAAAGAAACGCTGCTGCAATTAAAAGAAACAGCGCTGCAAACAAAAAACTCCACAACGAAAATGAATTACTGGGGACTATTATTGCCGGTGCACTTGTAGTTTTTTATGTGAGCGAAGAAGAAGAATTAATTAATTAATTTTTTTTAAGTGAATGCAATACACTTCTGTAATTCTTCTTCTTTTATTTGCAGCAGCGTTTCTTTTTTATTTGCAGCGCTGTTTCTTTTGTTTGCAGCATTGAGGGTTCCCGGCCACCGTAGTTACGTACTTCTCACAGGTGGAGCACAAAGTTACATCGTTGCAGAACAGACGTAGACACACAAACACCTGATTATAATGATTTAAAATCTATATGTAGAAAGGTTTTTCTATTCACTTGCTTTTGACACCTTCAGGTTCTGATTTATTCAAACAGCATGTGTGCAAAGGTCATGAATCAATACATTACGTGCACCTGCATTACAGTTTGTGCCGTTGACATGCAAAAATGTAACAGACTTTTATGACTGATACCTAAACTGTGTGGTATAATGATGAGGTGTTTGAACAGGATAAACATGATACGGACAGACCACTCTGATGACGCCTTACTGATTCCCCCGGGAGTCCTTTTGAGTCGGTAGATGCTCATTTACGTGACCCGGCGTGTTAGCGATACGGCAATATAGATGACACAGTCTCATCTCGAATGTGTTGTTTTTTCAGGTAACGGAGATAATTTATATAACCGGGTACATAATATGTCACGTATACGTGACACCTTAGAAGTCACTCAGAAGCTGGATTGTGTAACTGTCATGTTCCCAGAGGCCGTCTTTGTTCCTAATGTCTCCT
The DNA here is from genome assembly GCA_004119915.2 of Collichthys lucidus. NCBI lineage: Eukaryota > Metazoa > Chordata > Actinopteri > Sciaenidae > Collichthys > Collichthys lucidus. The sequence continues at coordinate 30,785,526 of CM014085.1, forward strand.
GAGAGGCTATGTCTCTATATGTCGTGTAACTGCCACGTCCCGAGGATGATTTCTATTTTTAACACTTTCTCCACAAACAGGGCGTCACGTAACAAAGAGAAGAAGTGTTCAGTTGTTTATCCAAGAGTGCGTCTGGATCCAGCGGAGTTCAATGAAATAAAGCAGTCAATAAATAATAATGTGACAAAAAAAAAGAGGAATGAAAATGGGAAGAAAAACTGTTTTTTTAAGAATATTAATGCCTGCAATTAATGTGATTTGTCTCATTATAAATTTGTTTTTTTTTAAAGCTTCTTTTAATACAAGCAATACAATAAATCTGCCTCACTGCCTGAAGGCACAAAAAATCAGAATCACAATCGGATTCACAGCTACAGAGAGCTGCATTAAATTAAGACGGCGGTTTTTCAGAAGTTTTCAATGATCTTTGAAATAAATCTTTTAGTCTCTGGTGATCAACCAGCAGATGGTGTTTGTCCATGCGACAGTATTACATGCTAAAGACTGAGTGTGTGTGTGTGTGTGTGTGTGTGTGTGTGTGTGTGTGTGTGTGTGTTTGGTCTCTGGCTGGGTAACCACAGGGCAGGTGAAGTAATGCATGTCAGTGAACCCACGCAGGATGGCGTGTCTGGCAGAGCCAGCTGCTTTAGAGGTGTCGAAAACTTCTCTCTGCTGGTTGTTTCACTCCGTCCCTGCCCTCCAGCTCTTCGGCTTCTCTGTTTACCTCCCTGGTTCAATTTCTAATCTCCATCACAGAAAAAGAGAAAGAAACGGACAGACCACTCAACTACAGAACACACATTGTGAAACAGATTTACTTTCAGGTTTTACTGTCAACATTAGATAAGCGTTTATAACACTGCAGATATCAGCATTCTTTATTTTTTTATTTTTCCTCCATCAGCTGATCTGATGGATAATTCTACTGCTAGTATTTATTCACTTTTAATCAAATAAATCCATGAATATTACATCGACTGCAGTCTTCCTTCTGATCATTTACTGAAGTTAAAGTACCACAATTAAAGCCCAAATGATTAGTTGATCAAATGAACAGCTGATTGACAGAAAGAATGTTTTGATAAATTCATAGTTTATGTCATTTCAGAGCCGATGTGCCAAAGATTCGCCGTTTTTCTGGTTTTTTGACTATTTCTCGGACAATCAAGTAAAAAAAAGGAAGATGTTGACAACTATCTGGTATTTTAGATGGCTGCATGGCTCATGCAGGAAGCCACGGTTGGGTGGTTTCCACAACAACAACGCATCAGATTTCATTAACTGATCATAAATTTTGTCTGAAAGTAACTGATGTCACCAGAGTACAAGTACCTTTTATAGCACTTGAGTAAATGTACTTAGTTACATGTGACCACTGGAGTATTTTTCCATGTTAATCTGAAAACTGATTAGGTTCAGGACACATAAACAGAAATAATATTTCTTGTTTTGAATGTTTCCTTCTGCCCTTTTTTTTCCCGTCTTGACCTCCGTCTCCACTCTCTTCACGCACGCTGGGCCTGAGGGTAAAGGGTGAACCTGCTGAACTGCCGAGCTAAATAAAGACTGGGACGCTGTGTTCTCTTGCACCGTCTTTCTCTTGACTGTCAGTCTGAGGTTTTCACACTCCAGATGCCCTCAGACACACCTATGAATGTAATACACCCTCATTTAAGCACAACTCTCATGGTTCACCTGCAGGACAGGGGCATCTGTGAACTTCTGGTCCTGGGTCAATCAGTCAAAGAAGGGGGGGGGTGGAATCAGGGCACCAAAACCAACATGTACCTCCACTTAACCTGCGAGTGTTTGAGTGACTGGGCAAACAAAGGGTGGAGGTAACACCCACGGCTTATATGAAGTGTATCTGCAGTCATTACTCAGGCCTATCTGCTGCTGCTAACACAAGAGGGCTGACCTTAGCTGTTGTTAGCGGGAGAATGTGCATGAGCTCATGCATTATATCACTAAATCCAGTCACGAAAGGATTGTTTGCGCAGATAAACAGCCTTCAATGTTTGATATCTCACTCTCAGCAGGCCAGAAAGCACCTGAACACATGCAGCTAACTGTTTTTGGAAACGTATGACAAGCTATACGCCGCACAAAAACCTGCCTCTCATTGTGAGAGGTAATAAAGCCGCGCATATGCAGAACGGGGATGTCTAGCACCCTCATTGTGTGCGCTATACAGACGCATTCAAAGAGAGCGAGTCGCTGAAGAACAGGCCTGCTGTAGATTAGATGCCGTTACAGCGACCCTTACGGCTAATCCTTGCACGCACGCCACCGGGAATGTTCCACTCCCAAGACACAGGCCTGGATTAAAGCTGGGAGTTATCGACGTGCGGCACGCACACACACAAAGAGAGCGCCATTAACATAGAGAGCGACACAAGCTGTTTTTCCTTTTGTGAGGGAGCAGATGAAGCCGAGCTCTCACTTCTGCATAAACAGAAGTCGGCGGGCGAAGGAGCAGCCGAGAGGGTAAACAGACAACGGCGATGACAAGGAGTGAAAATTTGTTCACAAACTCCAAACCCTCCAAACACGCCGCCGTGCCGTATTAGAATGACAAAGCCTGCAAAGTTGCTCTTTATGTCGTTGCCGTGATGCGCCCTCGTAAACTCGGAAAAACATCCTTTCATATTTACAATGTGATTTCCCCCAATTTCCCCGCGAGGATCATTAAAGTTTCATCCTTCTTGAAATGACTGAGTGTATTGTTGTGCTCCCACAACAAACAGTTGTGTACACTCTGAATGCGCTAAATATTAGAGGCATCTTGTTGACATTAAGTTGCAGCATCTTTTCTATGATCCAAATCTCATGTGTTAAAGCTTAAAACATCCTTGTCTGTTTCTATTTATGTTCCGCTTGGTGGCTGGGAATCAATGAGATTCAAAGAGTTGGTTCACCCACGCTACAAAATGCATTTACATACATTCAGTATTGTATATTGTTGTAATAAAATAAAAGATTGTCTAGTATCTAACCATGTAAATAGTTTTGGTTTCTGTCACATCAATAAACAGCTGCAACTCTTTCTGGATACATCCCTAATTCGACATTGCACATCGCACTTTGAAGAAACGTTTGATCTCAACTTACTGTTATGTTGCAGCAATGTGACGCTGTGATATGAAACATGGCATATTTCTGTTGTGGAGAGAGCACAAGCAGACGCACTGCAGGTCACCTGTCAAACCATGAATCGTTTCAACCTGGACCTGGATTATCTCACGTTTTTGTGTTTAATACTAATTACTAATGATGAAAACAACAATTCTTCAAATTGGTCCAGTATGGAGCGAGAGTGCTTGTTTTGATCAGAGAGGCTCAGATTATTATTGTTTCGACTCCACTGACACGAACAGTGGTATATTTGGAGTATATTTGTTTTATTGTGCGTTGTTGGAGTTTTATGGATCCAAACCAAAGTGTTAAAACTGTCAGTGGCTCTCTGAATGGTTACCGTAGTTTCCCTTTAAGGTGCAGCTAACACCTGATACTGTAAATATTATAATATTGCCACAGCCTCAATATGTACTGTATTTATTGCCCGCATCAGAATAAGGACAATACAGGGGTCCCTCGTTTATCGCGGGGGATACGTTCCGAAAATAACCCGCAATAAACGAAATCCGTGAAGTGAGTTTTGCAATCATTATACATGTTTAAAGCAGTAAAACCCCATACCACACATTTTGTACAGTACTCCCTGTAGTTAATCAGGACGCAGAACACAATGCACGTTCATACTGTACAGTAAGCTGTAAAAAATAACATGCAAAATTACACAAAAAAAAATCCATGAAACAGCGAGTCCGCGAAAAGTGAACCGCGATATAGCGAGGGACGACTGTATATTTGTTATATTGTGTGTTGTTGGAGTTTTATGGATCCAAACCAAAGTGTTAAAACTGTCAGTGGCTCTCTGAATAGTTACCGTAGTTTCCCTTTAAGGTGCAGCTAACACCTGATACCGTAAATGTTATAATATTGCCACAGCCTCAATGTGTACTGTATTTATTGCCCGCATCAGAATAAGGACATTACATCTTTTTAGTGTGTGGGGCAGTTTTGTTAGACAGATGTTAATATCACTGCACCTTTAATAATTCAGATAATACACAGTAACTGTTGTCAATGGTGCCTGAAGCGACCCCGTGATGTTTTTGACCACTAGTGGTGCTAAAGAGCGAAGCGGGTTCATGTTTTGTTTGGACGATTCTTGCAGACACGCTCGCCTACGCAAGACAGTTCGCAGTCCTGTCGCTTCAGGCTGTTCCATGATTGACGGTTAATGACAGTAATGCGGCGACAAAAGCAAAGGACGACTGTCTGCAAATGTTTTATGAGAAATGAAATGCATGAAACAATCTCACCAATGTGTCATAGTGAGAAACACTTTGACACATTGTTTGTTTACCAGAAAACGTTAAGAGTAACAGATCCCTACGAGAGCTGTAAACATTATTCAGTACGGTAACGTGGACATGTCGTCGTATTTTTCAATGAACACTACAAATTAAATTCCCTTCCGTGTTGGGATGGAGGCAGAAATCTTAGACAGATGTTTAAACGATTGGAAAAATAACTATCTACATGGCTAGACAGTGCTTGAGGTAAGTGAGAATGAGCGGACTGACCCTTGTAATCACTTCCCCTCATTTTACATCATCAGCGTGCTATTTGAAGAGTGGCCCAGACATTTTTTGTTTCTTTTCACCCCCAAACGTCTCCTCTGACCGCCGACCTCACAGTAGCCTCGGTTCTTCAACGTCCAGTCAAACGGCAGCCTGTCACAAGCAGCGCCAGGCCGACAGATGGAGTGTACGTTATGAGAGTGTGCAACCGCTCAAACCAATTAATCAGTGTTTGTGCCGAGGCTCCCGAGGCTCTGAGAAGTTCCAGAGTTTGGTGACTCATAAAGCTTGGCTGCAGCTGGATGCTTACATGTGTTTTCTTCTTGTTTTCTTCTGCTCAGGCGTCCATATTCCATATCTAGCCAGGCATTGTGAAACCTGGGAGTATCCCAGCTTCATTAATCCACCTCCCAGACAGCAGCGTGGAAAGACAAATGTTTGAAACACTTGCGTTAGTCAAGTAACTGACTAATGTATCTGATTGACTCATTGTTTTGAGCAGAACCATAACAGCTTGACGGGAGGTTAAAGAAAAGCTCCGGCGAATGCCAGCACGGCACCCGGTAACCTGGACTCTAACCCATGTCAAAAAAAAATACAATTAAAAACATTCTGACCAAAGGCAATGCAAGATGATGAATAGTGTTTTGGTATATTTTCCACTATGTAATTTACGGTTGCATGGATAATTTAATAATCCCACGACCAAATCTTACAGAAACGGAGCAGCTTTCACTCCATAACGTGCTCAAACACAAATATACTGGGATAAAATGACCTTCACTGTTTCTGTATAACTTCACTGCAGGAGTTTTTAAGCAAACTCTCATGCAGCTCAATGTAAATTAAAAACAGTGTACAGAAAAGGTGAAACAGACTGACAGAAAATGTTGCTTTCTTTTGGAAGTTGCCGTAAACTCTCCAGCCTCAACCGAGAAACCAGACCAGACCAGACTTGATATTTTTTAGGTTGAAAGCTCTGGAAAAAGTCATGGTCATCACTGAAATACTTCCTGGGTCCTCAGAACCAAAACTGGCCTCTGCGGATTCTTAAAAAGTTCCCTCAAAAAGTTAATGGAGGACAACGTGACTGTAATTTATTGCATCGAAGCCGTGTTAACAGAAACAGCAACCCTCTCTCTCTGGCTCCGTGATTCAAACCCTTAGTTTTTAATTAAGCAGCTGCTGATGTGCCGCGAGGAACCACGGCGCTCTCGTCGCTTGAATCATCCTTCAAATGTTTGTCTGGCTGCTGATCTCCAACAACCCGGGTCGTGATTGAATTTTGCAACCTCGTTCTGTTGTTGTGTTTACATTTTTTCTTCTGACGTTGCATAATTTTCTTGAGATTTGCGAGGCCAACACACACACACATGCACACACACACGTTGGTAGTGAGCGTGCCGAATGTTGATGCGTCGAGATGTAAAATCAAGTGCTGCCGTTCTCCGCTCAATGGGTTCAATTACCTGTTAATTATTATTCTGTTATCGAGTCATTAATAAATGACAAGTTGATTAAACACGGGCAATCGGTGAATCACGCGATAGCGAACTACACCTCGGATGATTCACATCTGGGTGTAATTTGTATTAGAGCTCCACCACACCCCGATTAACCGAGCTTGTTTAAGTTGCTTCGACTTAATCATTACCTAACCTTCAACGTTACAAAAGAGGTGACTGTGTCACCCCGTTATCAACACGCTAACCAATCTGTGGTTTTGGAATGAATGTTTATCCAACAAATAACTAATCTGTGTTTGAGGGTTTATGCTGACTGGAGCTGAATCACTGGAAAATAAATGTCCTTTTAGTGATAGTTAGTTTTTTTTTGGTTTCACCACAGCTCGCCTGGTGTTCAGTACATATCTGTCTCCACCCAAATGTGTTTCCCTGCACACTGACCTTTGGTAAAAGACAGTTATCATGCAGCGACTGTCTTTAATAAAGCTGCTGGCACAGAGCTACTGTGTGAGCTTTGAGGTTTGGGCGTGTCTGAGGTAATAAGAAGGAAAAAGGAAATTAAGGTCAGGTTATTTATTTAAATTTATAAGATCATGTAAGACGTTATGTAACAGCTTCAAACATGTCGAGGAGTTGCTGTTGTAAAAGTAATATCACATATTTTGATAAAGTTTTGAACTTTGTCATGCACGGCCACAAGCTAATTCATTTACAGACAGTCATTAAAACCATTTATCATCCATAATCGATGAAGTTGTCACATCGAGTGAACACACAGTCTATACGCGATTGTTTTATTGTAAAACAGGTTTGCAGGTTATCTCATTTTTTCCGCCTTTGAACTGAAACGTTGTCTATAAACCAGTAAACCAGCCGCATAAATGACTGAAAATTAGGAAAAAAAATCGAATATTTTCTTTGATTTAACACTCTGTGTTCATATTTTTATTTTAAACTATTTATAAGAAATAATGTTTGAATAAACGACACATAGGAAAACATTTCTACTGGGTTTTTTTTTTCAGTATTATTAGAACAACGGCATTAAACCTCAATATAAATCAATAGCAGCTTCACTATCACACCCGGTAGCTGTGTGTGTGTGTGTGTGCCATGGCTTCACGGTGTCGGTTTGCTGCTGCCTGGCTCCCATTATGGATCGGCTGACGAGCGAGGGGCAGCGTTTTCGGCCTCGTGAAAACTCCTATCAGTGTTGACAGAGAAACAGATGACCTGCAGGCTCGGGCCAACACAGTGGCAACACACCCGGTGAGGGGAAGAATTGCTCAATAGGCTGATAATGCGGCTCATGCTATCTCCCGCTGATTGCTTTATAGCTGTGTAATTCAGGGATAGTTTGTTTTAGACCTTAGGTGATCAAATATGGACAAATGTCACTGCAGAGATCCGTGTTTGTTTTATAAATTTTACAAGAGCATGAATTCTCATCGTGTATTGATCTCGTGCAAATAGAAGTCACGATAGAAGTTAATGAATAATCAAGATTGTTCAAGATCGTCCGTGCTCCTGAAATGATATTCACATCCAAACTAGTCTGCAGCATTCAAGGTGATCATATTTTTATTGTCGCGTCAGAAAGAACATCCTGGATTCACTCTGTGCCCGTCTATAGAAAGGATGTCGCGTTAGCTACAGTACAAGCTGTGATTTGCCAATTTAGGCCACATCCTGATCTTAATTGTGTTGCCGTGTGAAGCGGGTCATGTATACCTGGAGTGTCACATACCTTGTAAACACAATCCCCAGGGAGCTTTGATGCCTATTATCTGGAGCTAACTAAAGAAATTAAAGCGCAGGTCAGAAGTGAAAAGTGAGAGTACAGTACGCCGAGGAAAACTCGCTCTGCTGGATCGGGTTCACAGGGTATTCATAAACTCTTCATGTGTGAAGCTCTTTGTAGCTGCTAGGTAGTTTCCAACAAGTTCATTTACTGGACTGGGTTACCCCGTTAAAAACATGAGAAATGTCACATGCCTACCATAAATTAGAAAACAGATTTATAAAAAGACTAAAGTCTGACATCCTCTCACATCTCACAAGAGTTTTTAGGATTTTGCAAAACTTCATTTGAAGATTATTTCCCATCCTGCACCTGGTGGAAATTTGCAAGAAGAAAAATTGTTGAGCAGGAAAACAAAAGCAGCTTTTGGCCACGGCTGTCCTTGTGCGTGCATTTCGAGGGCCACAACAATTTCTCTCAACAATCTATCCACCTTTCAGTCACTGAGTTTCATGACCACCTCACACCAAATAACTGAGATGCCGGGAGCACACCACAACTCTTGCTTGAGTAAAAACAGTGGTCTTTTTGGTGCACGGCCAGCATCAGCAAGTGAAAACGGTAGAAATGTGTAAATGCGTTGCTAGGGAAACGACTGTAGTGTTGTCCAATCAAAAGCAAAAGCAGCCGAGAATCAGTGTTCATCGGTAGTTCGTGTTGTTGTTGATCGAAAGATTGTAAAAGTATCGTCCTGATCGCTGAGGAGCTTCCTGCTTTTCAAAAACAAAACAAACATGTCACAAAAAAAAAAGAAAGGTTGCATTGCCGTGCTTTTTGTGTGTCTCTTCTTTTCCTCTGGGACTTACAGTAATGAGCCACACAGTGTGGGACGATGTGCCAAATGGGTGGCCTGGGGCAAGGAACACCAAGAAACCATCAAGTTTGGTGGTTTGCGCGCGAGCAGGGGGGAGCGATTGGTTTGGTTTACATTGAAATTAAGGCAGAGAAATGAGAAACTGCTGTTTACATTTTAGGTGGACTGTTCTCTGTATTTCCATCCACACCCAGGGAAAACCTAAGTCAAGGAGTTATGAAAAATGCAGCTTGTAATTGAACATGTGAAATGTGAAACAGAGCTCCGGCTCGCTTTAGTTTACAATTCCAAATGCAGGCATTATAGATTGGCTCAGGGTTATTATGGCATTCAGTCACCGGCGCATGTGGACTAAAAGGTTTTCTGCAACGTAACATATATATACTGAACAGTAAATAAGAATAAATACAGTATTATAACTCACCGTGCGCGGCATGATAACACCGCCGCGATGTTTAATGGTAAACAGTGGTCTGCAGAGTATTTGTTTACATTGTGAAAAAGAAACGTATCAAATGAACGAACGCAAAGATTTTATTACTTTAATGACTGCACCATTGTTTTCAAACTGTATCTCATGAATCATAAAAACTGCTGACCGTTTCAAAAATCTTTGAATATTTGTATCCGATCCAGGGAGCCATTGTTTTCTTTTCCAAGTGATATGAAAATCAGTTAGCAGAGTCAGTGAAGATGCAATCTAGATTGTTTTTTAATGTTATGTAATAATTAAGCTGTGAATGCAAATTATTTTTAAAAATGTGCATTGCATTTCTTCATATGTTGAAGATACGTGCATATAATGACTAATGAATTTAACACTCACTGTGATTTTACAACACAAATGTTTCATAATAATAAATCATCTGTGTCAAATAGTATAAAACTTAAACCACTGATATGATATAAAATATAAACCTGTGGTTATGATTTTTCATCATATTATTTTTTCTAAAGAACTGTTAGTTTAAATAAAAATTAGAGTCATTCATTTACAATCATGTGATGGATTGACTGAAGAACTTAAGCCTCTAAATGTAGGAACGTGAATATATAAAACTGCTTATTGTGATTTTGTTGTTTTGGTCTCTGTAGATAGATTTCTGTGAGGATTCTCAGTCATCCAGGTCGTATCTGTTGAAGTTAGTCAGCTGGACCGGTTTGAAGATGTTTCACCTCTCACTGAAGAAGCTTCTTTAGTTATAACTGTTTAGGAAGCTCCAGGTATTTATCTCTGTCGGGTTCTTGACACCTTGGAAAGCATGTGACTCATGGAGAAACCCCTCCATGCGCTGGGCCATTAAGGTCAAGTGGAAACCGAACGCCCCAAACACGAGCTGGACAGTGTCATTTACGTAGTGTGCAAGTGCAAAGGCTCAGGTCAGGACTCCTCAGGCAGTCCACCTACACCTCAAGTTCATGGGACACTCATTTGGGGACTGCGGTGTTTGTATTTCACCCAGGAAATAGAAGGAAGCTATTTTTGTCAACCTGGAAAGACTATCCCTCAACACAGGACGCGTTTTTTGCAACATCATCCGTCAGGCGCGCACAGTGTGGTCCTAAAATCACTTTCCAGGCAGTTCAACAACCGTCACCATCTCCATCTTTACAGTACTCAGATGTACACTTGAACATAACAGCCCGCTGGGTAAAGGTGTGTGTGTCCGTGAGTCACTTGAACTTCCCACAAGTCATTTAGAACCGAAGAGCCTCTTAGATATGCGGTGAACATCCTAACGCCTCAGATATATTAAGTTATGTATAATTAAGAGCGTGGCCGCTCTGACTGACACATGGGTGGCGTCACAGGTGGCTTGTTTAAGCAGGATTCATTCAGCTCAACCCACGCTTCACTCCCTTTGACCAGTTTTGGATTAGCTGAGGCCGGACTGCTGAGATGCGGGTGGCCAGAGCCACCACACTGAGCTTCACGACGTCTGTTCAGATACCTGTGGGTGATGTCACGGATACCACGTCCATGATTTATACAGTCTATGGTTACCACATGTAAGCTAAACATCTAGGTGCTTCTTAACGGATAAATCATCACGTCAGTGTTCACTAGGAAGTGATGTGAGCCTGAGCCGGAGTTTATTTTTGGCAACCAGCTCAGATTTAATGACCACCTCGAGCGTGCTTTAAGTAGAGTCGACACCATATATCCAGACCGCATGAAACAAAGACATAAATGTCCATTGTCTCGGCATATTCTTCATAGGTGTGACTCGGTGTCTGTGACAAAATGACCACGGGGCGTTGGGCGCTCTCAAAGGGGATTATTATGCAATGACATAGCAGGCCAATGGGGGGCCCGGATCTCACCTTCTGGAAACTTTAGACTCTGTCATCTAATCACCAACAACGGAAGAAGGACAAAGAGAAGTGATTGGACTCATGTAATCTGCTGCTGTAGACATTTTCTGTACGTCAGACTTATGGTGAAATTGTCCCCTGAGGATTTTCACTGTTAGTCAGACGCTCATATACAGTGTGAAAAGCTGCAGAAAGCAGGTCAGGAGAAAAAAAAAAGTGAGGGTGAGGGGTGAAAACAAAGTCAGGACGGTTTTTAACTTTCAAAGAAAGAGAGAGAGAGAGAAGAGTTTAATTTGCTCTTTGAACTGAGTTATTTCACAACAACAATGGCGCGTCGACAAAATATCAAGATGGATGATTGATCACTTTGCTCAAGTCTCTGCAAATACATTTGTATTCCTGTAATGAAATCAGTGGGAAGGAAGGAGGGGAAAGAAAGTTCACACAGCAACACGTTTCACTGTCAGCAGTAAAGTAGCACGTGCATGGTCTGCAGTAAACAGGCCTAAACCTGCAAAACACTGAGAAAAACATAAAACGCACAGTCTGGTGGAACAGAGGCACAATAAGTCAGTTCATGTATAACATTAAGTTAGAATGGGGAAAACTGTGGCCGACGTTATGCACATCATTATGTCATCTACCTGTCTGTCATCTAAAGGATAAGGCTGATGACGTTCTATAGTTTTCTTCTTGTAAACAAACCTCAAAATCATAAATGAATTGATCTGACGGTGCATCCGAAGCATCATCAGCAGCCATGTAATAGAGTTCATTGTGCGTACGCAGTCCTGCTGCCAAAAATGTGCAGTACAAATCTCTAGATAATGTGCAATCTAATATCTCCAAGGTGTAATAATATCTAAGAACAATGTGCAATAGTAGCTCCTCTTTTTTTGGTTTTAAATCTCCTTTTGGGTCCTTCTACTGTTGCTATTATTTATCTGTGAGCAGGTGGATGTATGTGTGAGTGTGTGGAGTGTTTGAACTTGCTGTGTTTAAGAGCAAATTTTATTGTACATGTTATTCTACTAAAGAATGGGTATTAATCCACCACAAAAGCACGGTGTATTCCCGTATGAGTAACCTTTTTTTTTTATGTGTGAGTCATCTTTATGTCTTCGTTAATAGGGCTGCATGACACAGACAAGGTCGGGAAGTCTGGGAATATTAAAGAATGGACTGACGAATTATTGTTTTTTATGTTTAGTACGACGTCTTTGGGACAAAAGTAAAAATACAGAATATTGCCAGCTGTATCATGTACATTATTTTCCTTCTAAAGGTCATGACTTGTGTATTTTCTGAGAACTTTGCTGCTAACATTATCCGGCTACAAAATTGCCCCAACGCTTTAAGGCACTAAGTTCATGTTAATACACAAACTGCTGCACAATGTTTGCCAAGCATTATCTTAACTTGACTTTATAGGTGGTTCTATTTAATATACATCAGCACAATGGTGGTACAATAAGCAGCTGTTTCATTTCCCAGAATGCCACCGCTTTACCCAGAAATCAGCTTGAACGAGGAGTCATGGGGCTTTCCTGTGAAACAGTGACACCAAAACATGCAGCGCTGCAGGTACATGCACCTTGGATGACGCTGTCAAACTCTATCAAAGTGTGTGAGTGTACACCGACGGATGGCACGCAAGTTTATTTATATATATCATTTGTCTACCTCTCTGTAATTTTTTTGTGTCGTACATGGTTGCGTATGTGTGTATTTATGCGTGTGTGAAAACCCAGGTATGCTCTGCCACCTCTAATTAACTCGGTGGAGATGTGTATGACTCAGCAACAGTTGACAGCATAATCACCCTGTGGCTCACCTGTTTATTTGCGCAAACTCACACTCACGCACACACACATGCTGGCTGCTGAACACACACACACACACACAGTCGTAGGCTGGCGAACCTTTTGTGAACCCCTGGGAGAGTTCTCGTTCTGCATCAGGGTGAAACTCTGAGTCTTCCGTGGCAATGAAGCACAACTATAAAACACAGGCATGCCATAACTCATCAGTGAATGCCAGCCGAGGTGAATTCTTGCCAATGTGAGCGTGTGTTTGTGCGTTTTGTCTGTCTGATGTAACCTGGCAGCTCAGGTGCAAACAGAGGGCAACGTGCTGTTCAGAGGTGGCAACAACCTGCAGCCACAGGGAAGTGAGCGAATGAATGCTCAGGGAAGTTGAGCAGCAGCTATTTAAGCGAAACTACAACATACACAGATCCAAACAAACACCTTGGTTTCACCAAGCAGGAAATTCCTTTTTATTTTTTTAAGTGTGCAGCTTCCTGAATTACTTTCATTGTATTAGTAAAGACTTACCACAGTTTCAGTTCAGGACTGAAAGGAAACTTCTGATTTTCTAATTTTTTACAACCCCAGTCTGAATTGAGTCATACTGTCCGTTGTTGTTTTAGTCATGATAATAACATGGTACTCACGCGAGGAGTTTGTCACCACTGGAAAAAACAGCTTGTGTAAATAATTACCAGAATTAGAGAGAATGTATTTTGAAGTGAAACTGAAGGTGAAGCTGGTGTCTGAAAACTGCAGGACCAAGTCAGGACAGGTACAACATGGGTCACGTTGAGATCGGGTTCTTGTATGTTTTCCATGCTTCAGCTCTCGTGTACGTTTCCATCAGATCTGCTTTGATTTTCAAATAACATTAATCATTTTCCTCGTCTTAAACCTGTCTGACCGCCTGTCGAGTATGTGCACACTGAGTCTACGCCTGTCGAACGAAATGTGCTAAATAAACAAACTTGTTTGTCCTAAAGGACACAATGACGGGCATTGTGTTCAGTGATTCATTAGATATATATTCGCCCAAATGTCAACAGTAAATTTGGAAATTAAAAAACAAACATTAGTTGTAGTAAAATCTGAATTCTCGTTTAATAAGGCAACATGATATCACAGGATGGTGAGTGTAGGTACCACGCAACTTTTATAGATTTTGGGGCATGCAAAAACAATGGTAAAAATAAAAAATTGTAATAAACACGATAAATTCATTTTAAATGAAATGTCATTTCCTGCATCCTTCAATATGCAGCTGATGTACCTGAACACTTTCATAGGATAGTTCAAAAGGTCTTTTAGTTCCTGCTGGCAGTCTGTTGTTTGACGAGCAGGAAAAAAACAGTATCACTGACATAGCAACGAACAGGTGAAACCAAAATTTTCCAAATGCAGTTCACGACCTTTCGATGGCATGCTGCAACACTCACAGTCTCGTCACACTTCACCCTGCATCCTTTACCCTGACCTCCGAGGAATAACAAGTTATCACGTGCAAGGAGGCAACATCAGCTCAGGCCAAGCTCTGATGAAAGTTGTGAATTTGAAGAGATGCAGGTGGTGCCACGAAAGATCCTCAGAGCTCAGAGTGTTTGTGGAGACAACTCCAAAGTTTGACGCTCGTCTTCTTAAAATTCCACTAATCCCATCAAACGAAGAAGAAAAAGGCTCTGGTGTAATCTGTTGATGAATAATCAGGCTGTGTTTACCAGAAAGTTGATTAGTGAAGTCCTGCCAAAACAAGAAAGAAGATTAACAAGCACAAAACAACTTCTAAAGAGAGAGGGAGGAACAATTTCCAGTAAATGAATTCACTTTAGTTTGGTTTAGAAGTGAGAAATTTCTTAGACGTCGGGGTTTCACAAAATTTGTATGTAAAATTGCAGATACTACCTACAGGATATATCATAGGATGAAGCACTCTTATGATGTTTGTTTTTCTTTTTCGTAACCCGATGAATAAATTCATCTGCCGCTTCATCGTCTCGTTGAAGTTATAAACTCTGCGGGGTCGATGCAGCTTGTGTAACAAATGTTCTGTAGTCCATCTCTAGAGGTGGCAGTAGCTTAGGCTATAGAGACATGGCTTGGGAACCGGAGGGTGGCCGGTTCAAGTCCCACATGGACCAAAACTATGGAAGGTGGACTGGTAGCTGGAGAGGTGCGAGTTCACCTCCTGGGCACTGCCGAGGTGCCCTTGAACAAGGCACCGATCCCCTACAGCTGGGCGCTTCTCAGGGGGGCTGCCCATCACTCCACCATATCTCACCACATTTGTATGTCTATGAGCCTTTGTACTGCATGTCTGGGTCAGAATAAAATAGAGTGAAAAAATTATTTTCCCATTGAGGGATTATTAAAGTATATCTTCTACTTTCTGACTTCCCTTTCCTGTCTGTAGTTCTCAGCCCAAGCCCATAAATTTCAAGACATAATTATTCTTCTGAAAAAGGCTCAGTAATTTAACAGCTGGTCACTGTACTTTCTAACACACATTACATAAACTAGAGGAGGTATTGCATAAGTTTGGGACTATTCTCAGCGGTGGATGAACACACGATTGGTGCTCCAGTATTTAAGGCAACAGGATGGTTGCCAAATTTTACCAAATTTTACACAAAGTGCTTTAACCTGCTCATCCTAAGGGCTGTTTTGACCTTTAAGAGAACAGACGCGACCAGATAATTCAACATGTAAGAAGCATCATTCTAAGAATTACATGATCATACATAATTGTATAATTGCTTGTTCTTTAAAGATGATATGACAAATGAATTGAATTAAACTGAACAAATTGAACTGGACATCAGTCTCTATGCTACGCCATCATGATGTTTAAATCTCTTTTAGAAAAAGAATGAAAATATCGGACACGACACAATGTAACAGCCGAACAATGTGTGTTTTTATTTTTACCCGATCCTTCTTTAAGTGCAACCATCTGAACTCGGAAAAAATCAAGTTCTGTGTAAAATGAATCATTGAGTTTAATCAGAATTATGTTTTTTTGTGCTGCATCAACACTCAGCATGTTGATGTACAGTCAAGTGACAGTTCATGACTCACATAAGCTCCGCACACACTAACACTGGTAACCTGCTTTGCACAGGTGTGCTGCACAAACATCACACCGGTTCAATCCTCCCACGCGCTGTGACGGCGGGGAGAGAGATTTCTGAAGATAAATGAACAGACAATCTGCAGCCCAGGCGTTTATCAGAGACAATCAGATGGAAGCAATGTGTAATAGTCTCTAATGAATTGAACTCAATCAAATTAACCGCAGGGCTCGAACAGATCAACCCTCGCAACAATGAAGCCTGTTTGTATAAGTGTAATGTGGGAGGTGATAACTCCAGGGCTGCTGCCTTGGAAACAAAATAATTTAAACTCTGGGTTGTGTAATGCCTCGACTCCGAATCGGGATCTGTGATTCAAAGTGACGCGTCAACAAAGCCAAAATCATCAAACTGTTTTTATGACTGAAATGGATCTGGGATGAGGAGAGGACCTGCTTATGCACACAGAAACTCTGCATCTTGTACAAATACACCTGGATCACGCCCAGTATACACGGCAACAACCACTTAAAACACAACCACAGAAAAGAGGTGTTTGCTGGGATTCACTACACCCCGGTCAGGTCTGTCGACAATAACCGAAGCAGCAAAACATGAACCCACAATGTCAGTCTGTTTGATGTTCCCCGGCTCTTTCCACCCCCCTCTCCCCTCTCTCTCTTCTTTTTTTAATCTTTCCTTCAATAGAGAGGAGTCTGAAAGGCAGAGTAGTGATGTTTAAGAACACGGTCTGCGGCGGTTAAAGCCACGGATAACAATAAGCGTTTTACACTGAGCAGGAATTCAAAGAACTTGAGGAGAGAAACACAGAGACAATACTTGGCTGTGAAAGAGTGACGATCACTCCAACATGCTAAATCACTGCCTTTGTGCCCCCGAAGCTTTGATCCCAAACTTCCAGCAAGCCTCTTGTTGGGTCTGTTTGCTCTTTATTCATATATATTAAGACTTTCCATTATGTGCAGACTTCAGAAACAGCCTGTGGTATTTGCTCAAAGATTAGTTTACTTAAAAGCTCCAAAAAAAGGTCGTGGAAATCAGAGAGGGGGGAAACCTTTCATTGACGGAGATGAGAGGGTAATCTGTGCACGGTTCAGTCATTTCCAGCCTATCGCAGTGCATGTATACAGTGTGTGTGTGTGTGCATGTGCTTGTTTTTGTGTGCTTCTCAGTGTCTTTTGCTGTTAGATAAATATGTATTGAAAGTGTTGGGCTTAGAAGAACAAGCGACAGGAGCATAAACTTCTTCTTTCATACTGCAAGTTCAAAACACTGTTTACTGAGACACACAGAGGTTAAAGCCAAACAACCTCTGAGGAGCTGACACAGACCTGTCAAGCTTTTGTGTGTGTGTCGCACTGGGTGTGTGTACTTTTAAGGGCATGTATCTGAAGGCCTGTTTGGGTGATTTGTGTGCTTGGATGTTACCTACCACTGGTGCTGTTCATCCACTGAGCAGTCACAAGGTTCATTGGGTCACTGTGGTTCCCCCCCGAGGAAACCAGCAACCGGTCAGGCCAACGGACATCGCTGACCCTCGACCTTTACCCTTGTCACATGGTTCACCCTGCCAGATGATTGACGGCAGCCTGGGAGGGATCTGAAGCACAGATGACCTTAAGAAAAGAAAAAAAAACATTCACACCGAGGCTAAAGTATGGCGACACAACGAGAAATACGTTCATGTTGGATGATTCTGCCTCGTGATTTATGCCAATGTTTAGGAAGTAGTGTGGTGAAAGTTATGAGTGTGTAGGTGTCAGGGTAATGGATGGGCATGGGTCTCAGACCATTAACATTGGCTCCAACCATGACCTCTATCATTCTCTACCTTGGTCAAGAGTTTTAGTTACTTGGGGTGGTGTTTAGCTCAGTTGGTAGAGCAGCCGTCCCGTGTGCGAAGGCTCAGTCCTCGCTGTAGAAACCCAGGGTTCAAATCCAACCTGTGGCTCTTTCCTGCTTGTCATTCCCCATCTCTCTCTCTCCAACATTCCTGTCACTCTTCAGCTGTCTCTGTCAAAATAAAAGCCCCCAAAAATAAGAGTTTTAGTTACTTAATCTTAATAGGTTTTGTACGAATGACACGTTTTCACTCCCAATGATTCAAAATAAGATGTCGCAGGTAACCCTCTAATGTCAGCATGTGCAATTATTATGCAGCATGCAAAGTTAAGTCTGTTTAGTTCAAGCAATAGCAATAATAAATATGCAACATTTATTACAGAGTTTAAAGAGTTGCAGTTTTGTTAGGTTGAGGAAGAGCTTATGATTTAGCTTTTAAAAAAAAACACAACAACATTGACTTCTGCTTTCACATGGGACTCGGACATCTCCTGGGTGAAAGTCTTGTGTTTGTTTGACCCTTCGTGTTTGCTGTTTTCAGGTTGATTATGATGGACGCACTCTGCCGCGGCTGCCGTGTTACACGGCGTGATGATGTGCAGACTCTCTTAAAAAAAACTAAAACAAATTTTCACCGATGAATTTTAGCTCATGCTCGAGATTTATTCTGTATTCTCGAGATTAAAAAGCAAATTTTAAATATTTGATAAACTAATGTAAAAAGATAAAAAGTGTGTTTTAGCTTCTTTTAGCTCCTTGTTTTGATTTTATGGCCATTTATTTTAGCTGTGTCTCAGCGCTCTCATCAACCACATTTCCTACAACTATTTTCAGCAAAGAAGCTCAGATAGTCCCATTTTACATGACCAGCATGCACCAACAGGCTAACAGGTGAATATCAAAAGGGTTGAGACCAAACCAAAGGTAAAAGGAACGTGAATATTGAGGTTTTATTCATCAGGTTAACAGAATTCCGACTTCAAATGAATGATAATGTTGCTCCGTGCCCGCTGGATGTGTAAATAGTCACCTGTTTGCCAACAGTAAGATGACAATTTGTCAGGGCTGTGATTGTCAGCTTGTCAGTAGTACATTATTTATTCATGAAGCGCATGTCAAGACAAGAGTTACAGGGTGCTGCACAATGCAAACATAAGTTTAAACATATACAAACATATTACAGGAGAAAGTGCTAATGAAACAGCTTCCTAATGATTTGCTTATAATGTTTCTTAGATGGAAGAAACAGAACTGGACTGTCCCACACAAAGTTTATATGTTGGTACACAGCCATTTGATTTAAAAGAAATGTATAGCTGTGTATCTTTAGCATATGAAATATACTTAAATCGAATAACGGAACCATGTACAGTGAGAAAAGAAAGGGACCCAGGATTGAACCCTGTGGTACACCGCATGTCACAATGTTAAAAAAAAAAAAAGATTGACATTGATTTTCAGGCTTATTCCTCTATGTAACATACACAAGATGAAGCAAAATAAAGTATAAGTTAACACACACCATCCTGTGCTAGTTCAGTGTGTAATTTCATCCCTTCAGCATTGAACAAAATGACAAAAACAATATTTTAAGAGGTTAAAATGTACATTGACCCAAACAGCTGTTTCCACATTTACAAACTACTCTGGATGCTCCTGCCATTTCTGTTTTAATTAAAAACATCGTTTCATGCACTTCTCGCCAACAATGTGCAGACGGGTCATGAATCCAAGCTTTAACCATAACATAATCATACCGTAGATGCCGTGCTCAGTTATTGTGGAAATAAATCATTTTCAAATAAGGTTGCCATTGAGCTTTTTTTCTAAATCGTCCAATATCAACACGCTGTTTTGATAGTTTGTGACACGCACTCGAACATACACAAACAAAGGCTCAAATTAGACAAGCCATGAGTCATCTGTGTGGTATGAAAATCATTATGAAACAAAGGCAGGTGAAGGGAGTGTGTTGTGTTGTGCACTGGAGTGTAAGTTCATTCCAAACATACGTGTCTCTGTGTGCATGAGCAGCCGATTGAGCAATATGGAGTGTGAATGTTGCTGTTTGATTGGTTGCATGTGGACGTACACATACACACATACCACAGCGATACTCACCTGTGCCATTAACAGCAACCCACCACCCCCCTTCCCATCTGAGGCTTTCAGGAAGGAATGCGAGACAATCAGTGACGTCTCAGAAGGTTTCTGTCTCTCAGGACCTGACACGCTGTGTAAATACAGCAGGCAGGTTGGAGGGTTCAGCTATCCTAAATAAAAGGCTACTGCCATAGATCACATCACTTCTGCAGGCGTGCATGGAAGCATTCATCGCGTACGATTACAAATACTACAAGCAGACAGCTGCAGAACTTAACAGGACACTCAGAGGTCTTTCTTTGAACAAATATAGATTTCTGAGTGTTAAAATGAATCAAAATGATTGTTTAACAAACAAAATAATAAATTCTTACGAACAAACAATTACACAACCAAACATTTCCACGTTTTAGTGCCAGATGATGTTTTAAGATACTAAAATTAGCATTAATCTGAAAGATGATGGGAATTCGTTCAACATTTGACATAATATTACCTTATAAAGTTAATATGTCTATGATTGGTATGGATATACATTTAGTTAGCAAACAGCTGATTTACAAATGCCAATATTATCAACATTTGAAGTTCTGGTTGTGTCTTCCTCAGAAATATAAAGTATATATTGATCTTATTTTTAGTTTTGTTTTCTTTCTGCCTGCTAAATATGTCACCTAGTTTGTGGCTGGACAGGTAGCTCCAGCTTCATCTGTAAACAGAATTAATGAGACCGCAGAAAGTGAGCCAGATAACGAACAACGTTATGACAAACTAATTCGGCACTTTATGCGACTTGGCGCCCCGAGTTTCAGAGCTCGATTCAACTTTACACCGCTGTTGTAAATATGGACACTTGTGTTTGTTCCGATTTATTTATGATTACTCATGATCAAAAACTAGCGTGTCGACAACTTTGCTGACAGCCAAACATCGAGCAAGTGCAACAACACAAGACAGCAGCCAGCTAATTTCACTTAGAAGTCCAACAACCTTATATTTCTCCAAGCTCTCGCCAATAAACAAAAGTCAGTCCCAGATTTACTCTTGTCTGACGGCTTCTTGCCCGGTCGCTCTCTCCTTCCTGGCTCAGCATCCTCCTCGTCTCTGCCGTGAGGTCTGCGGAGGCTGCTGAGCCCGTTTACATCGCCTGCTGGCTCCGGCTCTGGCTCTGCAAAACACTGCTGCCACTGTCTGCCAGCATCTTCTTTGCTTTGGCAAAATCAAGTTCCTTCATGCTCACACACAAGGTCAGAGATTTCTAGAAGGGTTTCAGCTTTACAAACAATTCAAATTCAGAAATCCAAATATATATTTTAAAAAAAACAACAAGATTTTAACCTGACTTTCTTTGGACAGCATCTTCATCTGGATTCTAATGTTTACTCATGCCGTTGAAGGTTTGTTTATATCAGTGATGATTGTATACATAACTGTAAAACAGCCCAACATATTGAATTACGATCAAATGAGGAATATACAAAACTCTGATTTTCCATCAATAACTAAAACTCTTCAATTACGTATAAATAGAAACTCCAACATGCAGTTAAACCTTCTAACCTCAGTAACCTTACCACCCTCATGACTGCTCAGCTTCTGTTACAACTTGACTTGACAATCCTGACTAAACTGAGATCTTTGTGATTGTGCGCGGGTTGTTTTTCTAAAGAGGTCAGTCACTGTATCGGACTCGTGATTAGCGGCACACAAAAAAAATATTTGAACTTTGAACCCCGTCTCACTTGTTGGTTGAGACATATCACAAAAAGTCAAACTTATTTTATCGTCTTCTTCTTCTAGTGCACACCCTGATGTTTCCTCAGGGTATAAGATCAACGCACAACGTTTGATAACATCGTTTGGATTATTATAATTTGATAAATATCCTGCATACTTAAACATTCTGCATACTGTGAACTTTTCCACACTACCGGTGAATACTTTGCAGGTTCCTGCTCAAAACTGTACAGCGCAAAACATATTGTAATTATATTTATCTTCTAGTACTTGATTTTTATCTCCCTCATATTTTTATTTATAATAATCCTGATTTGAGGCGTTGCATGGCCAGGCTCCTGCATGCATATAACACAGCCATCGTTCCAGCTCCCGGCCACTCTAAACATGGGATCACAACCTTTAAACTGTTCCCTTCACATGTTTTAAATCCTGAGGTGATCATGCTCCTAAACATTGGAATAGTTCATCCTGTTCCGTCTGTGGTTCATTTTAAGCAACTACTGAAAACTCCGCTAGCGTTTGCATACTTGTATTTTATCCCGAATGTGAAGAACTTTTTAAAAAGTGCTGTATAGATAAATGTGTTGGTCTTCTAACACCGCGGTCACTGAACAAATGATGTTATTTCTCAGGCATTTCTGGGTTACAGGGCACCGAGCCGGTTACTTTCTCTAACTCCAGCAATCATAGTCAGGTTTAAAAGGTCCCATGATCCTAATCTCTCGTCATGATTACCATGACAGTAACATTGCTCTTCTAGCTTCTGTCAGACCGGCTGCTGATCTGTGACCTGATGATGATCTGTGATGACCCTTGACTCGTGCTTGTTTGCTCTGTAGTGCCCCAATGTCATCCTGTCGATCGTTCAAGATGAGCAGAAGAGAAACCAAGAAGGGCATGAAATTGGATGAAAACAAGCTAAACGATGTCAAGATGAGGGGAAAAGTGATGTATTTGTATCTTTAAAGAAGTCGAGTACACTTTAATTTAGTAAAACACACAGTTTAACAGCTCACATTTGTACATCTGCTTTGTCAACATGAGAAATGACATAACGTATCGCACAAACAGCTGTTATAGCGAAACAGAAAATGTTAAGACGCTTCATGTCTTTGTTTGTTTGTTCTTAAATATTTTTTCTACTTTCATATTTATAGCTCACCAGATGAAGCTTTTTAAGTCTGTCATGCACTGTAAAACATTTTAATATGAAGCTCCCTCAGGAGTTTTATAGGAACATCCGGGTGCTGAAGAACGTGCCAAAAATGTTTGTGTACAAAATCTTATAAACATAAAGGGGCATATTTTGTAATACAAAGGATGAATGAAAGAGCTTGCTCGTCTCTCTGTAAGCTCCTGTAACATCATTAAAGTTCAGAGTGTCTTCCAGTGTTTGGTGTTGACACGATCTGAGCAGGGTTTGAGCTGCTTGGTTGAAGGGTCAGAGAGTCGGAGCTCTGACCTCATGTCATTCACGTCTAATTCCATCTAAGACCACAAACACGATAAAAAAAAAAAAAGTTATTTGTTCTGGAAAGTAGGACACATTTAACAGGTGTACCTTAACAGGCACACAATGGGCCCTCTTCAGCCTGGATGCAATCCTTTTGATCCACAATAAGGGTTAGCAGGCGCTGATAAGATATCTAACATGTGTATCGGTTTCACCTGAGCTAAAAGGTACAGCTGTTAAAATAGGTTGAGGAAACTGCAGAGAGCAGGCTTCACTTCACAGCAGAGGAGCTTCTGGGTTTGATCCACAGAATGAGGTGGGAAGACAGTGAGGGATCATTTCCCTTGTTGCATCACTTGTGACTGCATGCGAGGGCTGTGAATTTTCGAAAATCAGGTCCAGATTTAGAAGAACTAATAAAATGCATTTGCAACTAACATAGCATGATCCAAGCTCACGTTTGCCACCGACATGTAGGAAACAAGGCAGCTAGAGTAGTGGTTCAAAACATTTTAAACCATTCTATACAATTCTTTTTTTTTAATGTACATCAGGAATGAGAAAGCCAGCTCAGACATATATGATGTTGGAAGTGGCAATATTTGTGTGTCCTTGCTGGAGTACAAGGCGAATTCAAAAGACCAGTTGCATTAATGTTAGAATCTGAATTCAAAGATCACTATGGATCAAAATATTTAATTTTCTGTTTATAACATTGAATTCTAAATAAAAAGCTCTCGTCTCTATTGTTGTATTGTGACTGCTGCCTCCTCATTAACATCATCAAGGGGACCTGTTATGCAAATATTTTCCCACATTGTCATTTTGACAGATTAAGACTGAATGTGATCTATGGGAGTATTTCACATGCAACACTGTCAGTAACCACATGTGGACCACCTGCAGTGAATCGAGAGTGCATCATCATCATCATCATCGGTGATCACTGGCTGCGATCTGTTCTGTCTGACACATTTTGGTCATTCAAAACTTACACAAGTGGAAAAACTAAGAGGATATGTTGATGTACTCCAAAAGTTTGAAGTTTTTAACCAAACGAAAGCTCGGTACACAGCCGCTGAAACTTGGGTGAATATGGGTGCACGTCCACAGGCAGGAGTGTCCGTGTGTCCAAAGTGCAAAACGAGAAGATAAGCGATCCAGTCGGAGGCCGAGCCGGAGCTCCATCCTGTGATGTAACAGCTAATGACAGTAAATGAGTTGAGTTCTTTGCTCGGGGCAGATCAGTGGCTCCCAGAGGAAAAGAGCCCGCGGTTCACTCTAAGTGCTGTGTTGTTATTTCTGAAGTGAATGGAGTTTGTTATCACAGCTTGGCCCCCCTCGCCCACCCTCCCTCCCTCCATCACTCTGCAGAGCGACAGAGCAA
Organism: Collichthys lucidus; assembly: GCA_004119915.2. Classification (NCBI taxonomy): domain Eukaryota; kingdom Metazoa; phylum Chordata; class Actinopteri; family Sciaenidae; genus Collichthys; species Collichthys lucidus. Next base: position 30,809,994 of record CM014085.1, read on the forward strand.
AACTCCTGCTGCGTTTCTCATGCTAGACACCGCATGCCTGCACACACACACACACACACACACACACACACACACACACACACATCCACACTTATGTGACGGGTGAATGTATGCATGCAAAGCACATTTCTGCTGCGGCGCACACGGAGGCATGTGTAAGAAACTAAAAGGTAACGACGAGCTCGAGGTTAGAGGAGCTCATGGCGTGCGACTCGCCTGCTACCGCCATGACTCTGCTTACGTTACTTATCTTATCTGCTTATCACGTTGGCAGACAACAAAACACACACATTCAAGCACACACACACACACACACACACACTCTTTTTTTTTGGTATGTACCAAAGTAACCAGTATTTTGGCAGGTGTTCCTGAGTTTTCTTAATCAGGTTAAGATAATCTTCCCTTTGAGTACACACACACACACACACACACACAGTACAAAAACAGAGGCAAAAGTAATTTTACATTTACTCAAGTACAACTTTACTCAAATATTTCCTTGTTATCTGACAGCTGTAGTAACCTGTCACTGATTTTATGTTCAAACTGATGGAAAGTGTGTCAAAAAGGCCATGTTTCCACGGTAACACATTTTAATTAGTCCAACAGTCTGAAACATGTCATTTTTCATGAGCACTTTTACTTGTAATACCTGAGCAGACAGCTGCTGGCTGCAGCATGTCCGAGCCCTTCCTCCTCGGGCTGGCTGTGAAACACGCTCTGCCCTTAAAGAAAACAATAACACCAGCGAGCGGAGCAGGTGAGCGTTTGGTGTCGTGCGTCACTCTGCAGCTCGGCTTCGCTCGCTCGGAGCTGCAGCGTCAGTAGACGTGGGCCGTCAGTCGACAGGACCGGAGGAATGTCTGGCTCTTGCATACCAGCCCGAGCCTGCATACGTCAGTCTGCATGGAGCAACTGCTGGTGTTAATAATGATGTTTGTGAGTGTGTTTGCGTGGGAACATGGCAACTGTAGTGGAGTATTGTCTAGGCCAGTGGCATGAGAGACCAGATCAGACCATCAGAGGGTGTGCAGCAGCAACAAAATGTGGTCTGAGCTGCATCTGGGTCGGTCATGGCGTTTAAGCTCTGAGCGTTCTGGGTTTCCATCAGGAAATTGTTTAGCAGAAGCAGTGAGCACTTTAAAAACTTTATATCTTCCAGACACTGTGATGCTACTACAGCAGAGCAAACATATGATGTGATCGGATAAATAAATCCTCACTCCTCAATCCTTGTTGGGGTTAAATTATAAAAAAAAGCATTTATTCAATTCATTGCTTTCCTTCCTTTAAGGCTCATTGTGACTGTTACTGTACTTTTCTGATACGGCTATCGTTCCGTGAGGATCTCATGCCATTGAAATATGTCACCTTTGCTATGTGATGTATTCTCACTGCTGAGTTACCCTGATGATAAGTATTATATTTCAAGAAGTCAGATAAAGAACATCGCGTGAGAAGTTTTCGCTGTGTGTAAGCTTCAGCTGTAAAGGGATCTGACACATTCTAAGAGGTCGGAAAACACCTTTGCATCAGGTAAGGTCAACAACACAAGACACAGCAGCCAGCCCAGCTCGGCGTCTGTCTTTTAGCCTTTTATTTCACCAAGCTCAGTCAGGGAAATAGTCGATAAAGCATCATTGATCATACCTGGAGCACGTAGTTACTCAGCGAAGTCAGCGTAGCATCAAAACGATTTCAAATCTGTTATTTTGTGGTAGAGACGTTACACAATTGGGCTGTGTGTGTGGCGTAAAAAAGACAAATATCCTTATCAGTAAAACAACAACTGAAGCTGAAGCAAAAACGCGTGCCTGCCTCTGCACATCCACACGGTGAAGGGTGTTATGGGTAATTGTAGGTCACCCTTCCAAAAAAAGCAGTGTGCAACCCCGCGTGTCAAACGAGCTGATCAGTTGATCAGACTGCCTGTCTGGAGGTTGTTTTGATACAGAACTGAACAGACATGTTGACATTAGACTCAAAAGTCCATGCAAATGGAACTCGATCACATAAAGAAGCATGTCCTGGCCTTCAGATATGTCGAGCATATACCAATAATGTCACAACATTTGTATCAGAATGTTCTAAAAAGCGACAGGATAAGTCGCATTCTTGCATAAATATCGAGAACGTGACACCCAATGTCTGAAAATCCTTGAAAACGATTTCAACCTGTCAACCAAAAAAACATTTTAAGCTCCAAAGTTGTCACTCAGCATTTCTGTTCTACGGCCAGCCGTTGCCACACAACCAATTAAGACGTTCGTAGACAAAGACGTTCATGTTCTTACTCCAGAAACATCTGAGAATCCATGTTTAGCCAGATTATTCTGCAGGATCAATCTCCAGTGGAGCTCTTGAGTGAAAAGCTCAAGTGTATTTGCCCTCCGGGGAGAATTTAGCACAAATACCTGCAGGATTAGCACATGCTCCGTGAGCTCTGACGCAAGGGCAACGATGTTGGGTATGCACCTGGCTTAAGACCATCAGCCATGTGTGCGATCACACCTGGGAGACAGGCTCAGGTGAGTTCGGAGAGGCTGTCAATCACAGTCCTGGTCATCCCCGCAGCAGTCTGCCAGTTCAGATTTACTGCCCTGTTTGGATTTAAACCCTAAACTCCCGCTCTGAGATCCGTCCTATGTAAACTTGCAACCACATATTCTACACACTCGTGTGTGTGTCTGCGTGTGCGCCCACAGACACACAAGCATGCACACACACGCGCAGATTATCTTGGATGTTTATACAGAACGACTTGAGCACAGATCTGATAAGGCTTATCTGATCCGAGAGTACAGCTCATTAAATCAAGTGTAAGAAATTCTCACGCACCTGTGTGTCGTGGAAAGAATGTGTGTGTTCTTTTATTACAGCCCGAAAATGACTCGAACATATTTTTGTCTTTCTTTTGCAAATGACGTCGCAGGTCTGCGTGGGGGTTTCTTTTTTTATTTTTGGTGCTCTTTCAACGGTACACTGAGTTTTTCATCCTACGCAGTTTTCCACTAACATGTTTGTCTTTAGCAGGTGAGACAGCACAAAAAGTAACAGATTACATTACATTAGCAAATGTTTTATAGTGACAAAGGTTGATAAGATTAGGGTGGCAGGCTTTGAGGTCTCAGCACATCCTGCTGCACCAGTTTGTTAATCTCGTGTGTTTATTTCCTGGAGTGCACATTTTTACATGTTGACTGACAGTAAAACCTTTAAAAAGTTGCAGTAGGGTGAAAATGTACAAATGTACATACAGATTTTTGATTGTCAGACTTTAGAGATCTGTTGCACAACCTCTCACGTTTCTTAAAGATGATTCTGTTGCGTATAGTTGACACATTGTCGTTTTGAAGCTGCAAACAGCAGGGTTCCCACACCTTTTTCATGAACAAATTCAAGCACTTTTCAAGCACTTTCAAGCACCAGTTTTTCCATTTTTCCAGCACCTTTAAATAGGTAGCCTACTAGTTGTGTTTGCCATGATGGTCATGGGAAGCGCAGCGGTGCCACTGTATGGCATAATAATATGGGTCTAATTAGCATTATTTCATATGGTGGTAGATTGACTGATTTGATTTTTAACTAATTGTGAATTGGCTTGTATTCTCAGCTTGTGAGCGGTGTATTGTGTAACTACCATAGCACAATAACAGTGACCAACAGGTGTGGATAGTAGTCCACTGTTATTTCTCTGCAGAACACCAAGCGAGTATGATAACTGAGTTCTGCATGTAAAGGCATCGGATCAAGCGCGTAGCCGCTTAGGAAACATTTTTGTTTTCTCTTGGTTTATTGAGATAGACATCACACAAATTTCAAGCATTTTCAGGCACTTCACAAAAAATACAAGCATTTTCACAACCTTGAAAACACTGAATCGAAATTCAAGCATTTTCAAGAAATTCAAGCACCCGTGGGAACCCTGGTTTTAGTACTTTGGTTTCAAGAAATTCAAAAAAGCCTATGAAGTAGTTCCTGCGCTGCAATCACATCAAATCTTGACAGAAAAAAAATTCGATGGACACCCTCCGTAGTGCGTGATCGGTTAAGCTTTCGTGCATTTTAATCGTGGAGGAAATTGGAGGTAAGAGGAAAATTGGCTTCTTCGGGTCAATGTGAAGAACGTCCAGCTGAGTTATACCGGGTATTGCCTTTTGGATGATTCTGCAGTGTAAGATTTAAGATCCTCTGCCAAAAGTCATCGCCAGTGTAATAATGGAATTTGGGGTCGGACTTTAGCTTCTGCTTTGACAGATGTGTTGTAGCGTTAATGAAGTTTGGAGTATCCAAGGTACCTCCAGGTATTTTTCCTCTGGAAAAGGGAGTGGATCTTGGGGAGAATTCCCGGTATTCATCCCTACGGATAGGAAGTGTTTACTGTGCACATTATTTACTGTGCATATCTCTCTGATTGGAGATTGCTGAATGTTATATGAAGTTGCAAATTGACTTTATTTGTCCAGTTGTTCTGTAGCTCAGATGTTTTAGCAGCAGTCAGAGACGGAGATGTAACAACAGTCTTATCACCTTTTCTCCTTCTCACCTCCTCTGCACACTCAGTGAAGCAGCTCCGCCAGCATCTGGCTGCTGCCTATCAGTGCCTCCGATCCCCGCTCTGTTCTTGCTGTTACCAGATTATCACGCATGCGACAATAACGTGCCAGCGTATGCGGGCGTCTTCAGTTGGGTCCAGAGTGTTGGCACGCTCAGCGAGGCGCGTGACGTCACGGGGAGGGAGGGCAGGGTCTGTGGATCTGATCTGACTGAATCAAGGAACTATAGCACACTGCGCTGCATAGCATGACAACACACAGTCCCACAAAAACAATCAATCAGATAGTGTCACTAAGCTTTAAAGAAGACGTTTCCTTCCTGAGACGGCTTAAAGCTTCAAAGAAAACTCGATTTTTGTTCTTTTGATCTCCAAATGAAGTTTTGCATGACAAAAAACAAGTTTCCGCTCTTTGTTCTCTTTGTTTTTAACTTTTGAACTAAAAGGTTTGTAGGTGATTGTGTTTTAGGCCCCCGAGCATTAACCAAATACCTTTTACATGCGTGCACATCTCATCTCTGATCACATCTCATTTCTAATTCTGTCTGCATTCTCGTACACATGAGAAGAACATAAAGACCATGGGTCTCCGGTTAAACCTGACCAATGTGAAAAGATACGTTAGACTTGTTTGTCGAGTTAACAACTTTCAGTAAAAGAACAAACTGAAAAATATTTTAAAAATCGGCGTCAATGACTTGTTGTTTTTTGGGTTAAAACGCCTAATACTGCCCATGAGGCTGAGATGTGTTCTCATGGTAACAATTAGTGACGCAGGTTATGAAAGGGGAAACGTTGTCATTTGTCGTTTGTGGTTTGCTTAACGAAGTTTTTTCTGCATTCTTTCATGATTTATTGTCTGTTCACCACAAACAGGCGATCAGACGTCAGTGGTAGCTGTTCGCATCGTAGGGATCTTGTGTCTTCGCTTACCGAGAACTCTGCTTCTTTACTCCAGTTTCCTCATTTTTTTTCTTCTTGGTGTCATTGTTCATTCTTACTAAGCACGCATGTTCCTGCACAAATTAAAGAAACGTTTTAATTTGTGCAGGAACATCCAGGATTCATTTCACCAATAATGATTTTTTTCGAAGGGGGTCCATCAGTTTTAGGGTTCCCACGGGTGCTTGAATTTCTTGAAAATGCTTGAATTTCGATTCAGTGTTTTCAAGGTTGTGAAAATGCTTGTATTTTTTGTGAAGTGCCTGAAAATGCTTGAAATTTGTGTGATGTCTATCTCAATAAACCAAGAGAAAACAAAAATGTTTCCTAAGCGGCTACGCGCTTGATCCGATGCCTTTACATGCAGAACTCAGTTATCATACTCGCTTGGTGTTCTGCAGAGAAATAACAGTGGACTACTATCCACACCTGTTGGTCACTGTTATTGTGCTATGGTAGTTACACAATACACCGCTCACAAGCTGAGAATACAAGCCAATTCACAATTAGTTAAAAATCAAAACAGTCAATCTACCACCATATGAAATAATGCTAATTAGACCCATATTATTATGCCATACAGTGGCACCGCTGCGCTTCCCATGACCATCATGGCAAACACAACTAGTAGGCTACCTATTTAAAGGTGCTGGAAAAATGGAAAAACTGGTGCTTGAAGGTGCTTGAAAAGTCCTTGAATTGGTTCATGAAAAAGGTGTGGGAACCCTGTAAAACGTTTTCACTCCTTAAAAGCACTTTCTGTTGAGTTGATTTCAACTGCAACACTAAGTTGTTGTTTTTTCTGCCCGTGACTCCATTCAACTTTTTAAAAAATTGCAATTGGGGAAGAAAAAAAACTATTTTCAAACATTTACATGTCAGCTGGGATAGGCTCCAGCCCCCCACGACCCCAGTGAGGATACGCGGTTACAGATAATGTATGTATGTTCAGTGTATTAGATGAAAAGGTCTGCAAACCTTTTAAAATCAGATTCAATGACCAAAAACAACAACAACAGTGATTTACTTGCTGTAGCTAATGCATCTTAAACTTTGGTTTGTTTGAGATTAGAACGACGGTTATGCCAAACAAACTTTGGTTTGAGTAAGGGAACCTGTTTGACACAGGATCAGCCGTGTAAAAATATTTCGCATACTTTGCATCGAGTGCGTCATGAATAAACGGCTCGAAAGAGAAAAGACACACGAGCAGATGTTACAGTCTGTTACCTCTGTACACTGAGTCACTGTTAGCTGTCAACCTCAGAGCTATTTTCGTCTGTCGCTGACACGCCAAGGGACACGATATTCATAAAATAATGACACCTACTCACGTACGGCGATCAGACAATTACACTCACAACAAACATGTATCGTCATAGCATTGTGTTATAATTACAGTGTGCTACTAGTTAGTTTAACACAAACATTCATGGTCCTCAGACGATACTGATTTTCTCCTCTATGAGGTTAGTTTACAGTGAAATATGTGGACAAATATTGAATGGATTGCTGCTATATCTGTTACAAATATTCAACATTACTGTATTAATCCACTGAATTTCACTTTAAGCTGTCATCAGTGTAATTTGTCCAGTACTTGCACAACTAAAGAAGCTTGCTGGTCAATATTACATCTGTCTTAACACCATCGCCGCATTTCAGCATCCTCGTGTTTACACTGACATGGTTCAAAGCATCGCCCCGACAGCGAACACACCTGGAGCGATTCTCAGTATTGTTAAAATGCATGTACGCTCTGAAGCTAGCTCTGTTTATCTGTCAACATGGCCTCGAGGCAACTCGGGAGGAATTCTGAAAGGTGACAATTCGAACCTCAGTGCCACACCCGGCGTGGCGACACAACAGCAACTCTAAAAATAAAATCATTGTTATTAAAAGGAGCAGAACTTTTTTTACGGCATGATGCAAACTTTCCAAAGAAGCTTCAAACCGGCGATCATGTCGACAACAGACGGCATTCCTGCGAGAAATCTGAAAAGAGCGTCTGCAAATCACCTGGCAAACACAAACACGCATAAGTAACCACAGGTGCTAAAGAGAATAATAGGAGAAGGGAGTGAAGGAGTGAAGGAGGAGGGGGGCTTTAGGTTAAAACCATAATTATGGGCTTTGTGTTATTTTTAGCGCTGCAGTCAGAAAGGTAACATGTGGAATAAAAACAATAACAGAAACCTGTGCGGCGCTTGAGCCGCAGACAAACACACGGTCCTTTACCTTCTGTCCAAACCCATGTGAGTAATGTCAGGCCTGATTCATCCAGGCTAAGCCTAAAAAAACCAAACCCAGGACTAAATAAAAGCCAGGAAATCTAAATTAGCTTTGTTTGTGACCGTGGAGGGAACCCCCAGTATCTGGTGATCCCTGCGCTATTGATATCTGTCAAAACAAGATTTCAGAGGAACCAGTTCTTTTTTTTTTTTATAATGGCGCCTACACACACACACACACACAGAGGCCTAACCTCAACTGCTCAACACACACGCGATGGCATACTCTCAACAATGACTCACAGCTATTACCTGACACTATTAAGCATTGTGAAACACTAGCTGGGTTACCCTCAGAGTCACATACTGTCAGTCACTGTTTCCTCATATTTCATTCTAATCCTTTTCTCAGACAAACACGGGTGAGCGGCGAACAGCACGAGTATGTTTGGACACGTCGGGCGAATGACCAATGCATGTGTCACGCTCACTGTACATAAATCATCGCTGAGCACACAAACCCCCCCCGCAGTAACTCGGGTCAGCATGATAAGACGTAAGATAGCGCCGGGCGACGGGACAGCAAGAGCCCCCCGGGTCAATGTCATCCACGAAACAAGCTCGACCCGCGATAAGAGAGGCCACGAAAACAAGCCAGTTATGTAAAATGCTATCTAAACATTGCATAAAGCAGAGAGGCGTCTGGTATTGTTGCTGTAATCTCTCACCTGTCTTCAAGATGAGGTATACACACATCACCTGACGCGTGTGTGTAGGTGTGAGGAATGTATTTTTCCATCTAGTGAACGTTGAGCCGTTATGGTGTGGCACTGCGATCCGAGGCCTGCGTCTGCATGGAGCGGCATCACAACATAAACTATAACGTATAAACAAGTACAGCAGAGAGTTACAGTTAAAGACGGAGGGATGGAGGGGGAGTGATTATGTTGAGTTTGAGAACAAGACCCAGGACCTTCATTCTGCTTTTCATGTGTGAAATCATCAACTTGATGCTCAATGTTTGAGACTGAAGCATCAGCTGTTGTTGACCAGTCCTCCAATAAGAGGAATGGTTTTAATTTCTTTTTAAAAAGTGCTGATTTGTTTGTCGAACTATTATCCAGAATTAAAAATGATACTTCCATTCTTTGCATTGGTGCACAGCAGGAGTCCACGACATAAAAGATGGGATTTTGTTAGCGTTGAACATTTTCAGAAAAATATCTTAACTGCAATTGCCCTGATCAAAAATTTGAATGTTATTTAGTGTGTAATTTCTTTCTCGGACCCTTTCCAAACAATCTACAGGGCATGATGGAGGCTCAAATGCATTCGAGCCATGTCCAACTCTGCTTGCTAGTTAAACGATGCATAAACCTGGGCGCAAAGTAAGACGACGCGAGGTACAAAGTCGGATTTAGTCTCTTGATTAATCTTTGTGTTTTGGGCTTGCTTGTGGACTCTTTGTCTCCTCCATCCTCGCAATCGTCTGTCCCATCCACAACTCTGTTTGACTGTGTGTGTGTGCGAGCGATCTGTTTCTGGAGCCGCGTAACTGTGTGTGCGTTCTGGTTCTGGAGTGAGCCACGAAAAAGCTGGTGATTCGGCTCCCTGTGTCCGTCCTGAGTTAACTCGTTTTCTTCCTTATTTTGTAAATAAACTTATTTTCTTGGTTACATTGTCTACCGTTTTCTGTCAAGACCCCCGGTTATTTACTCCCTCGTCCCCTGGCCCAACTGGGGACCGAACAAAGGGTGAGAATGAGAACACGTTTTTTGTTGGTGATTGGTTTAATCGCTTTCTGTTGCCTCAAGTTGGCGGTGAGTTAGTTTTACACCCCACCCACCCATGGGTGCACAGATGGGTGCAAGCTACTAACACAATGTTGGCGCTGGGTGTGAAAATGACCAGCGTGAAACCAGCGATGACACTTTATGTTGGGTCTCAGTGCTCCAGGCCTGTATATGTGGTCGACTGTACGTAATTTCAAACACGACATGTTTGTACTCACAAATTTGTTTCTATATAATTTGAATCAGAAAAAAAAGATGCCGTTGCCTGATGTTGATGTCTTCCCGGGGTTTAGACCACTGTTAATGCGTAACTACGGAAACGAACCAATACAGAAAACCTATAAGCACATACAAATCTCCGGTTCTTGGAGGTTTGGAAGTGTCTGTAATTCAGAACAGGTTCTCCAGAACCGACACCACAGATTCTGCCGAGATAATGAGATGAAGTCATTGTTCTACTCATGATCCTTCTTAAAACAACCATGTTTGCTCGTTGTGTGTCTGAAAAACTCTCAGCTACATTAAAAAAACCTTGTGGGGGTCCAAAAGGAACAAAGTCAGTCGTCTTTAATGTTTGTTCAAGAATCATTTGGTGCCAGACAGCAGCATGAATGCGACCCTGGTCGCATCAGTAGAAGTTCAGAGAGAGCTCCTGAAATAAGAAGATCCAGGCTTTTGATTGCAGCGGCAGGCCTCTCAACCAGCGCTCCATTCACTCTCGCTCACACATGGACCACCTGGGTGATCTGTTTATGGAAGCCATCCCAGCTTCTGGCCCTGAGCACATTCAAAGCTATTCATGCTTCTTTTGTTTAAAGAAAGTCCATTTATAAAGTCTACTGCACAAGCAGTATGCAGATTAGAAACAGAGTGACTTGTCCAATCAGTCCAATGCTTTCAATCTGGGCATAAGGCCGCTCCGTCCTATAACATAACCACCAGGACATTAAAAGCTTATTTCACTGTTTTGGATTAACGTTATTCCTTTGGTGAATGACGTATAAGAGAAGTCTCCTAAATCCTAAATAAAAGAAATGTTTCCATGCTCAAAGAGGAACATCGTGTAAATCATGTATCTTTGATTTATAAAAAAAGAAAAAGAGGAGGAGGAGGAGCAGGTATTACGTGTGGATGTTTCGTGCGAGGCTAAAGTGTTTCCACAGGTTAATTTGTAGGGAGCAGCTCCCGCTGTTATCACGCACCGCGGAGCACTTTGTTTTGCTCCTACCGTGAAAAGTGTTTTTGAGCTAACCCAAACACAGTCTATAGTAACAGTGATATTATCTACCTGAGCACGCGGGGCCCACCTGCGGGGCTCTGACACAGCAAGGAAGATGTTTTACCTTGTCTGCACGAATGGGCCCGGGAGCAGAGGAGGGAGGCGGGGGGAGGAAACACAGAGAGAGAGAGAGGGGTGAGGGTGGAGGCGGAGGTGGAGGCGGTGGGGTAGGACGGAGAATTTTACAAGCTAACACGCATGCTGCTGTTTGGGCAGGTTGAGCCTGCAGACTTTTCATCAGCTAGTTTTTCTTCGCTTTAACGGCCACACTATAATTAATCAGATGTCTGGGTTGGATAGGCACGCAAGGGCTGGGTTCAAGACCTTTTGCTTGGATAGATGCCTGGTCAGGTGTGTAGCTGTATAAATAGTTACCGCCTGTTTTTCTCACAACGCCTTTTTTTTTTCTAGAGAAAGTTCAATTAGAAGTGGTGTGGCAGAGACGCATCTCCTGACATGAACCAGCCCTAATGGCGCAGCAATTATGGTTTTTCTTCTGTTTTAGCATAATTGGAGATCATTGGCGAGGCGGCGAGCGCACGAATATCTGACACATGATTCTATTTATACCTCTGCTAACCGCTCATTGAACTGTTCATGCACTGAAACTGTAACCAACAGCTTCTCCCAGCAAGACGCCGAATGCAGCTGAAGGTCATCTTTTTTATTCGGGATACAATCAAACCACATTAGCATTAGCTAATCTTGTATTTCCACCGTTATCATGCAGCTTACCCATGACCGCCCATCCCAGTCCAACAAGCAGGTGCTGCAGTTTTTTTTGCCTCTACACTTTTTTCTTTTTTTGTATTCCTCCCCTCCATCCACCTGGCGCTGCCCCGATGGCCAAACCTGTTTCTCTGGCATGCAGGGGGAGTTAACGAATCTTAGAGTGCGTACATTCAAAGGCCGGATCCATTTCCAAATTAAACAGGAGAGCTGGGGTCTGTGCCAAAAATCACACCAAAAAGGTCGATTCAAGCGGCGGAACATCTGCGACTGACGTGGGTGGCATTCTTTCTAACTGATGATACAGTTTAATTGGATAAGCCCTCACGTTATTTCATTGTTTTATCCTCGTGCACAAATATGAAGAAACAATATTTATGTAATAACGTAAGTATTGTCTGTTAATCTGAACGATACTGTCATTCAAAGTTAAACACAAACATCAACAGGTAAAATATTATGAATTTAAAGAGCACTGGTTTTGCATTGGGAGTTGCAAAGTGGATTATCTTGGGGCGGCATTTTTCTCATAGGCAACTACATTTATTTAGCTGATGCAAGTTCACATGTGCTGAACTTCAAGTGCTACAAAAAGCAGAGCAGGCTCCTTTTCTAATCTTCCTGAGGGAGTTTCCCCGTGAAGGTAAAAACTACGGTGGCCTTAAAGTGATCGAAAAACGCCGTGTTTAGTTTGTCCATTCTAGGATACACGGTGGTTCTACATGGCGGACTCCATGGAAGAGGACCCACGGTGTCTACAGATAAAAAAAAGCCTCATTTCAATTTAAACATAACTCTAATAACTTAACATAGCTATTTTCAGGTGATTATACGCGAATAAAAACACATTATATTCAATTTATGCCATATTCTGTTATAGAAACCTTAAATCTGAAACATTAGTCTGTTATTGTGCCACTCGTTACAGACACATTTTATATTATCTGATATGTTTTACAGCAGATGGGTGCTGGGGTTTGCCGGGCAGCTTCTGTTTGCTCCGATGGATCAATGCAAGAGCGGAGGCAGGACACATTATAAGCACACAGCCAGCTGGAGGAGATTAGGCTTTTTTTTTCCCCCTCCCAATCAAACTTCCGATCCTTAATGATATTCATTTACGAATTATCACCAGATCAATATCTAATGGCCCTTACTTACAAACACTAACATCTGCCCAGAAGGCCGGGTTCCTAATTAATCCTGCGGTGAGGCGCGTAGAGTCTGCACAGATTAGAACAAACTTTCTTACAGAATAGATAAAGTTTAACTTGATTTTAATTTAATTTAATATGATATTTTTAAACTAAAGGGCTAGTTCTCTACTTTTTACTTTACTAGAAACTTTTTTTACTTTTCATCACATTCACAATTTGACAGCTACCTAACTCACCGATGTCATGAGACTTCACAGTGTGGTTGTAGACCAGAAAAATTGGTTCGATTAGATTAGAGATACATTAGAGAGACACATTTACACATGCAGTATTAATAAGGAGGCCTTGGGGTTCAAACCTGAGTCTAGGACTATCTTAACTTTTAGTCTTAGTCAAACCACACACCACTGAAGCTGCTATGCTAAAGTCTTTAAGTCCACACCCCCAGTCTGTAACTGTAACTTTCTGCAAAAAACACAATGTGTGCAAAGCTTTGTAAAGTCCAATTTTGGGACTTTAGAAAGGTCCCACCAGAACCACAGTAGACTTTAAAAAATTAAACTGAAATTTTTTTAAATTTAAAAACGTACAGCATTAAGCCACATTCATAGTCATGTGATGAATGACAGGCAAAAGGTCATACAGTTTATTAAAGCCACTACAAAGTCCAGGATATGTGCCTTGTTAAAACTCTTAATTGTGGTAATACATACTGGTGAGAACAGGGTGGGATCTAAATATAATCCAAAGACTAATGTGATCAATCAGCAAGGTGTTTGTTGGGGTTGCCTGTGGTATGATTCCTTGGTAACTGCTCAAAATCAGTGCTATGTTTGCAGTTGAAGCCCGCGAGCTAGATGTTCCACCTCTCAATCAAAGAAATAAGAGGGGCGGTTAAGGTTCAGACGGTGCAAAAATAGCGCTCCGGAGCCCCGCGGTAGGTTGAGAGGCAGGCGAAGCATCTCGTGCAAACCACTATGCGTGAGTAGAGTGTTTGGATCCTATTTCAAGTTTAGACAGAAAAGGGCTGAACGGCTGCCAGGTAAACAGTGCCGCGCAGGTACTGATTTGGCCCTGTGTTTATGCTTACACAAAAACAGCCTACAGCGCTGCTGAATAGAGGTAGGTCCTATCAGCTGCAGCGATAAAGCGAGGTGTCTACGTCTGAGATCAATCATTGCCTCTTTTTTCTTCTTTATCCTCCAAGCTCGGCATGCGAGGGGACTCTAGCGTGTGAAGAGGTAACATGGACAATAGCGGCAGATAGAGCAGGTATCCAGCCCCTGTTACCTGCATAGCGGAGGTTCATTGACAGACATGCACTGACAGTAACGTTTCACTGGCAGGATTAAGGCGTGCACTCGGGCCTTCCACCTCGATTGGGGTTATGTTTTGAGTTCCTGTACGCTGCAGACCACCATCTGATCTAAGGTTTTGGGAAATGTGTTCAGGTGATGGTGCAGACTTTGTGCACTGTCAAGGATAAAAGTAAATACAAATACATGCACACATGGACACCTGCTCATATGTGCGAGCAGAGTTAGAAAATTGGTAGATGTGACCATCCGAGGAGCATCTCTACAGTCGAGTGAGTCCACCAGACGAGGTACTTTGAGGCGAACTCTGTCTGACCTTGAGGTCTGTGGGGTCACTCGATGACCTAATGGAGTTCATGATTAGACTAAATAAGCACTTGGGGACCAGGGGGGTTACTTACATTTGGGCTGGGCAGTGGTACATTTTGGTCAACCACAGGAACATTTGGAATAGGCAGGAACCAAATAAACTCTTTTGCAGACCAGTGGTCCAAATAGAGCTGCACTTACTTAGCTTACCAGAAGGACCGTGGGGAGGAGAGGAGAACTTGAACTCATCAGAAGGTCACGTGTATCAACCAAACAAAACTTGGGGTCAGGATGGTTCCTTGGGAAACAGTGGAGATCTTTTGTAGTTGTTGATTTTAAACCTCCTGTTTCACCATCTCCTTCCTATCCTGAAGCAGAAAGTTTAAAAAAAATCTATCTAGAGTTGATCACATGGATCCATGGACTAACCAGCAGAGGAACTGCACCAACAAGAGCTGTGCTTGGCCTAAGCAGAAGGTCATGTGGACTAAACAGAGGCAAACTTGAGGATCAGATGGGTCTTATAGCTGATTAGAAGGGCCAATCAGAGCTCCACTGGTGGGGCACATTGGCTAATCGGAGAGGTTTTTCGAGTTTACCTCAGGGCTCTTTGGTTTTACCATTGGGGAGCTTGCACCAACCAGTGCTGCCCTTGGGAGCTTTAGATTTATTTAAACTCGTAAGAGGAGCACATTTTTCAATCTACATGCCCTAAAAGTTTAACAAATAAATAAATAAAGCAGCTGATTAGGGGTGCAAAAATTATTTGCATGTATCGAGGTAATAACATACAGGGAGGACCCGGAATGACATCACACTTTGCATGTGTTGTATGTACTAGCACTGCCAGGCTGCCTTTCACCCGTGCTTCACCTGTACTTCACCTCTTTACTTAATTACTTTAATTACACCCTTGTTGGCTCCGTTTATTTATATGTATCTATTTTTTTTCCTCTCTGTTGGTCTGGCAAGGGTGTGAGCACCTCAGGTAAGAATGCAGGAGGAACCCAAAATAGCAACACGCGGCTGCCAACTGACTGCAGGATATGCCGCTTCGTTTTTTCAAAATCAGATTTCATTTATTAATCCCTGACCAAAAACCAGAAGAGATTTACGCGCTTATGAAAACTCTATGAGTCACCGTGTCTGTGTGAACACATCAGGTATCCAACCTTTTTTTTAATTTTATTTATTTCTGCTTATTAGTGCGTGCAATATGGAAAGTTCCTGCGATATGTATCAAAACAGCTTCGTGGGAACTTTTTTGTTTGTCACTGTTAAGTGTTCAGGTGTGCCTCTGATTATATGGAAGGGGCGCCCCCCCCTGCTATTTATCTTCCAAAAACACAAAGGTATGATTTGACAGAAGCACAACAAAGCACGCAGAAAACGTTTGGAGGGACCCATTGTTGGGTAATTACAGTAATCACTGCTTGAAGAATAAACTAGATGGAATGCATGTGTCTTACACTTGTATTTTGCAGAGGCACATGCGTAATCTCACACACTTTCACACCCACACCTGAGCAGACACCACAGCTGCAGACAGACGTACGCCCCCATACACAAACGCCCGTGCCTACTGTTTTGAGTGCAGGAATGTGTGGAATTAATGAGGAATGTCTGATTTTTAAAGTTTGGCTGCAGAGCAGACACATTGCCGTACCTACCTGCGCGCCCAAATGAAGCATGTCAGCTATCAGCGGCCTCCGTCAGAGACTAAATCTGCTGCAGGGAATCTTGGGAATCTCAGCTACGCAGCGCCTCTTGTTGCCGTTCCTCCCTCGGCCCTGCTCACCCACAGTCTGTGCTTTGTTTATACAGAGACATAGGGGCTGGACACCCTTCACTCACAGAGAAGAAAGAAAACAAAGATGAGATACAGGTAAGAAGTCATCCAGAGACAAGGGTTAGCGTGTGAGCGCCGACCGCCGCGGAGGTGGGGCTATTTTTGGAACTGCAAAGGATTCTGCTGGATACCTGATGAATTTACATTACTGGCATTCCACTCGTGTCAGCACTTAAAAGAGATACTTTAAACCTCAATAGGTGAGCTAAAGCGACAGGGTGTCATTTTGAAGAGAGACACGCTAACAGGTTATATAAGCGTGATGTCTTTCTCTAGCCTCGCTGCAGAACAGTTGACTCGTATGACCTGAACGACCTTGCAACTCAAGCAATTTCATTGCATGATGTGTATCGTTTTTCTGCTAGAACCTAAAGCTAAAAGATGATCCTGACCTTCTCAAATGATGTTCTGAAACAAGCCTTAATCCAGATATCCGGGGGAAGAGGCGATAATTCGATACTTCATTGATCCCCGTGGGGTAATGTCTTTCCACTTTTGATTTCAAATTGCCATGTGGTGGATTAAAAACTGGAAACAGGTGTGCTGCCTTTCACACCAAATCGCTCCAGCACAGGTGTGCGTAGATGTCTTGGCAGAGTAACTGAAATCAAATACAGTCTCATCACAACTTCTACAAAGAGAAAAACACACACAGGCACACCTACCTCCAGCCTAGCGGTGTAAAATCTCCTCTGAACGCCGTACAGTGGCGGTGATAATGATAGCACGCATGCCACTGCTTTTCCTCAGCTCTGGTTTTAGGCTCACAGCGGTCGGCCTCCTGAGTTTCAACAAAAACATTTTGGTTTCAACTCTCCAGCTGCTGTAACGATGTCCCAGCGAGAGAAGGAAGCAGTTTCCAAAATCTAAATTTGATCAGAGGATGTCTGACGACCTTTGGATTGCCTGACATCCTTCCTCCCATCATAACTGACACTGCAGAGTTTCTTCAGACCTCAGACTTCATGATGGACGAAAAAAGAAAGCATTGCACATTTAAAGATGAAAAGGCACGTTAATAACGACCAGCAAAGCATGGTGCATTTGTATGGTTGCAGAAAGTGACACATGATTGATTTGAACACTGAGATCAAGCTTTGTTTTCTCTCTCCAACCAACAATTATCAAGATAATCTTTTCTCAGAGTCACATTTGAGTTTTTCTCAACTTCAAAAAATACATACACGCCACCATTAGAGGCAAAGCAGTGACAAAAGACAGATAAGCCTTTCCTAAAAGGGAGCCGTCGTCAGGCCTTTCATTCAGAGGACTGGAAAAACAGACAGACCTCAAGTGCGTGTAAACGTAATTAACCTACTTACCCTCCGAAATCTGTTGCTTTCCCACATTCACGAACACCTCCGAGATCTTTAATCATGCCTGTCGTGTGCACGCAAAGTTATAATTAGGTGATAAAATTGAAACATGTAGACACGCAAACGTTTCAGGATGCCAGATATAGATTTGTGTTTCAGGAACAGACTGTGAGTGATCTCATCTTTTACGATATGGTATCTTCAGTTAAATTCTTGCAGGGGTCTTTCATGTGGTTCAGCATAAATCACAACATTTATTATAGAATCACTATAAATCTCTTCATGAGCACGCTGTAGGTTGCACATACATGAACATGACATTGTGCAGAGTTGAACATGTAGTCAGGTCTGAGAAGCTGAGACAGGGGGAGCAGATAGTTTAATGATTATTACTGGCCCGAGGCTGAGCTCATAACTCATGTTAACTCTCCAGCCACTCTCTACATCGTCACCCGGCTGAAAGGTGTTGACAGGGGAAGAGTTAGTGCGACAAACAGACATTTGCTTTACAGGCGTCAGTTTATTTAAAACCTGTTCGGGTAGCTACGGTCCCTACAATTACTAACTCAATGGTTGCATCACCAAACCTTTGCTGCAACGACACACAAAGTTTAACTACTTGTAACTAAGATACTATAAGTTGCCAGCAGGGGGCGCCACATGAAAGCAGAAACTTTGGTCAATTTTAATTATTTTAAACTAATTAATTCTACTCAATGTTTTTTAAGTTTGCTCATGAGAAGGAAACTATGCGAACACATTTTTAATCTGTTAATTAAATGCTCTTAATTATGTTTTATTAGGGACTTAAAGGTCCAGTGTGCAGGATCTAGTAGCATCTCACAGCGTAGCTGCTGAAATGCACCGAAAACACTAGAGCCATTGTTTAGTTTGTCCATTCCGGGCTACCGTAGGTGGACGGTGGTGCAACAAGGCGGACTCCGTGGTCACCTAAAGTTTTAGGAACTTTTTAGCTAACGTGTTGTAGCACTTCATATGAAATCGCATTAACGTCACTAAATATTCTGATGGCATAAAAACATAAAAATAAAAACGCTGTCTGTCCTTTTTGACACTTCCACCAGGGGGCGCCAATGTTGATATGTTCATGTTATAAATACTTAAAAATTAGCAGATTTTAAACATTTTAATTTTACTTGTATGATTACTTTGTAATACTTTAATACTGTAGTTACTTACTTTGTGGTGACTTGGAGCCAGAGCGGTCAAGCAGAAGCCACCAGGCAGATAACAGAATAACCAGCAGGCTCCACAGTCACCATAGGACCCTGAGAAGTCTTGCTCCAGCCCTGGCTTTCATTAAACAGCAGACTAATGTACTGTAGTCTTATTTTTTAAACCTGATGTTCCTCATATTAAAAGATTTCCCTATTAAATAATAAAATATGTGAAAAGACAACAACTAAATAATAAACATGATCTAACTTCCAGCCTGTAGTGTCATGAGGACTCCTCTTTACGCAGCAGTGACAGACAGACAGACAGACAGACAGACAGACAGACAGACAGACAGACAGACAGACAGACAGGGGGACAGTCTCCCTCTCGCTTCTTATTTGCATCACGGTGCCAGGCGCCTCTTTTCCACCCCTGCTTGTGTGGCACCGGTGATTCTTTGCATGCAGGTGCAATGGTCCTCTGAACTCTGCATGACCTCCTCTCAGACTCTCCTTTTTTATTAATATTATTATGATTATTATTATACTTTCAACACTCTTGCCTAACCCGAGAGTTCAGGCTACAAATCAGTCATTGTGCGTGACGTGGAACTCATCCAGAACATCTTTTATTTCAATTCCGTGCGTCCGCGTTACTTCCCCGTTCCAACCGGGGCGCCGGTGGAGGAACAGGTTGAAGTTGAACAACAGTAACCAGCCTCGTTTGTATTTGACATGTTGTCTTTGTCGTCCTCTGCACGGATTTACACTGAACTTTTTTAGTGTCTGCTCTGCGCACGGAACAACCTGACATCTCCAGCTCCAGGTGTTCAAACATGAACATAAGAATATTGAAAAAAAATGGGACAAATTCAAGTAATTAAGGAGTTTTTAGATGGACTCTTATTGAACCTGAAATCCAGACAACATGGGAATCATAAAAGTGTTGTTGTTGATGAATCATCCGGCAGGAAAACGTGTTTAAAGGTGATTAAACGTGTTTTGTTGATGCTCCCGTGTCTCATCATCTGTGTGATAAACGACATTTCACAGCAGAGATAGCTGCAGTCTTTCAGGCTCATTATTTTCATACCTGCCCCCTCTCGTCTCACTCCCACACTGTGTGTTTTTCCCTTCCCTGGCGTGGCACGGTAGCGTCCAATTGTAAACATACATATATTATATCACTCAATCGCTTCAATGGATTCTCGGGCTGGAAACCCCGCCTGTGGGCCGTCCCTTTTCCGAGGCATTATATTATAGCAAGACAAGCGTGTCTCCGGAGACAGATCTGTACTCTGCAGCTCCAGACTGAGGCTCAGGGTGCCTCCAGCGCTTCAGACGAGCCTCTACAACAAACACTCAGACACTCAGAGAGTTTTTCAGCTGTCAGGACTGCTGCACCTGCTCTGCTCAGCTCAGACTGTACACGGAGGAGACACTAACGGGAGAAGATACTTTTCTGTTTGGGGGAAAAAATGAAGCTTGAAGTTTTCTCTGCGCACCACTTCGCGCAGAAGCCGCTGGAGTTGTGCATGGACGCAGAAGGGGGAGTCCCGTCTCCTCTATCCGGGGACGAGCTGGGGTCGGACGGGGACTGCGTGGCCAACAGCCCGGCACCTGTCACCCAGAGCGGCGACGGCAGCAAGGGGAAGCCCTACACCCGCAGACCCAAACCCCCTTACTCCTACATCGCCCTCATCGCCATGGCCATCCGGGAGTCCAGCAGCGGCCGCCTCACTCTGGCGGAGATCAACGACTACCTGATGAAGAAGTTCCCGTTTTTCCGCGGCAGCTACACCGGCTGGAGGAACTCGGTGCGCCACAACCTGTCACTCAACGACTGCTTCCTCAAAGTGCTGCGGGACCCATCCAGGCCATGGGGCAAGGACAACTACTGGATGCTCAACCCGCAAAGCGAGTACACCTTCGCTGACGGGGTGTTCCGCCGCAGGAGGAAGCGCATCGCCAAGAGGTCCTCCAAGGAGCAGGACAGCCCGGACATCCTCAGCGAGGACACCCGCCTTCCCGCCCCGGAGGAGAGGGTGGGGACCAAGTTCTCCAGCTCCTTCGCCATCGACAGCATCCTCAGCACACCTTTCAAACGGAGGGAGGACATCCACGTTGACGCAGAGACCCACGCCCCCCGGTTTTACTGGCCCCCAGGGACCCACATACTGCCTTACGCTCTGAGCTATCCGGCACAGCACACGTACCTGTCAGAGGGGCAGTACGGCAGCACAGAGCCCAGCAGGGATGCACTCACATACCTCCAGCAGACAGCACCACCTGAGGCCGCTCTCCACGCGCTCAAGATGCCCAACAAGGCGCGTGGTTTCCACATAGACTCTTTGCTGTCATAAAGCTCAGAAAGCTCCGGGACTCTGCTGTCAGACCTGTGTGTCCTTTGACCCATGATGTGCACTTTTGTGGGCGCTCTTAAAGCTTTCAGTACTTTAGCTGTTTAAACTGTTTGGGACTCATGTTTGTCTCATGGTGACTGCAGCGAGAAAAAACAAACATGCCTGTTGTTAATATATTTTAAAACTGTGTGGTGACAGAAGCTGTCGTCGCAGAGGACATTCCACTCTGTGTGTGTGTGAGAGTGTGAGAGAGTGTGTGTGTGTGTTTGTATTCATGCATTCACGGTTCATTGGTCATTTCTACTGTATGACGGCAACCAAGTGCCACGTTGAAACATAAAACTATTCATCTATTTATATTTTCATGTTTTTTATGACCTGCTGTATAAAATATTGTTGTAAATATATATTAAAAAAAAAATATTTGACTGAGCTGCGATGAGAAATCACGTGGCTGCACTAAAAAAACAACAAACAAAAACGCATGGAAATGCCCGATGTGTTTTCCCCTGAGATTGATTCATGCATGCCTGGTATTTTTATGAATAAAAGCAAAAAAAAAACGTGAGACAATGGGACCCTGATGTTCAATGAGTTATTCATTACACACATGAAAGGCTCAGAAGCAGGTGTACAGATGAGAGCAGGGGAGGGGAGGGGGGAGGAGTGAATGGGCCTTTACACCTGTTGAACAGGTGAGCTTCATTGTTGCTCACAGAAGCTTTTAAAAACTCTTAAATCATAATAATCGAAGTCAAAACACTAAAGTCAGCTCAGCATACAGCCTCGAGCCTCTTCTCTCACACACACACTATGAAGTTTTATGAAAATATTCCTTATTTAAATATCTAAATGAACCGGTTCGTTATTTTCTAATCAATAAATAAACAATACATTTAAAAAAAGAAAGATTCGACCTATTAAAAAAACACAATTGTTACAAGTATTATGTAATTTTGTGACTTGCTCTATCACGTGGACTCATAAGACACCAAAAATAAGTGCTGCAGTGATTAAAATATAAATAATACATAATATAACATTAGAACATTTCCTTCAACTCAAGCACAAAGAAATGTTTCCTCCCTAAAACACGTTTATTTTTTCAGAAGAACCCACTAATAAAATTATTATTGTTGTATTTATGAACAATAACTGATCTTATTTTGAAGGAACAGCCAATTAATATTAAGATTTTTACAGTTTTGTCACAATAACTAACATCAGATATGGCACACAGTGTTTAGTGCAAACATTGGGATGGTTTGCTGCGCGCTCTCAGGTCAAAATCGGTTTATCAAAAATAAAACAGACCCAAAACAAAGACTCTCATCGTTAAGAAATTTGTTCCGTCATCAAAACACCAGTTTTGATTATTTGTGTGGTCCAGATGTTCAGTTCAAACACACACAACATAACACAGACACACAACGTGTGTCTCCATCTCCATCTCCATCATTACGCACACACAGACGTGCGCTCTGTTTACTGCTCTTGTCCGGAAGCTCCAGTTGCTCTCCGCGGTCCTGAAACGGACCCCAGACCCGGACAGCAGCTGGACCACTGACGACTCAGAGCTCCTGTAAAATCTCAGTTATGAAGTTGAGTAATTATTCGTATAAATTCAATATAAAGACGATTAAAGGTTAAAATAACGTTCCTTACATTTTCTTAATGATGCCACATTTATTTCCCCTTCATCTTTGTTTGGTGTAAGCTGTTTTGTTTTTCTAGTCCCATTAAAATCGAATAAGAGGAGACATAAATATATGTTAATATGAAATATAAAAACTCATTTTGAACTAAACACAACCACAAAACAAGAAGAATAAAATCACAAACATGATTTTTAAGATTGTACCCGGACTTTTCAAATATTTGCATATTTCATTTTTAAAGGGCGGTGAGTGTAAACCTTTTATTCTTTAAAATAACAATAAAATATATAAAACGATGAAAGTCAGATGAGTTTTTATTAAAGCTGATGTTTGAGTTTTGGACATGAACTCTTGTGGCGCAGGTGGTTAAACCCAATCTGCACATTTCCACGTTTTTGTCGCTGCTCTCATTTGAATATTTCTTCCTGTCTCCGTGTTTCACACCGAGCAGGCCTGAGTTCTGCCCCTGCTGATCACTGCGCATGTGAGGCTTTAAACCGGCCTGAGGTCTGTCTGCAGAGCGCGCTGCGCGGCCTGACAGGTGACAGGTGAGACTCGCTCCTGTTTTCAGAGACAATGCTGCAACCTGCAGGTGAAACGCCGGAACAGCATACCTGTCTGCGGGGCGGTCACGTGGCTCCGGATCCCACTCACTGTCCCTGGTACATCTCTGTTGTCATGACGCGCATCCTCCGTGTTTGTAAACAGCCTCTCCGTGTCTGCAGCTCCAACCGGTGTCAGGTTTCGACCCGGTCCACATCACGCAGCAAGCACCGTGCAGGAACTCAGGCCTCTTCCAGGGCTCACTGCAGACGAATAAGGCCCGCACTGTGTTATGAAACCAAACGTTAAGGCAGGCACAATGTTAGGAAGTCCAAACAGTCTGTCACTCCGGCAAACTGAACCGCGCCTGACCTCCCAGAGTCCCGGAGAGGCAGCTCCAAAGCTCCCGGCACCGCCACAGGAAACACAGGCGGAGGAAGAAAACACGAGCAGCAGAAAGAATATTAGATTACCGCTAAAAGAGGCTGAACCGAGGATTTATGATTGTTTTATTTAATGAACTCTGTTTATTACAGGCCTATAAATTATAGAAGAACAGTAAAAACAATGAAGAATTAAGACAGCTTTAAGTATTTTATAGAAACGTTGTGTTTGTATTTTATTTGGGGGAAACGTCTAAATAATTGTTGGTGGTTATTTCTAGTGAGACATGTCGGATTATTGTGATTTTTTAAATGTAATATTCTTCATTTAAATACAGTAGAATTGGAGGCCGTGGGGCTTTTTATTTCAGAATGCCCTGAAGCAGGTTACCTGAGGTCAGACACTCTCTCAACATCTTATCTCGCTAATATTTTATGTGGGATAAACAACATATTTCAGTCTCAACATGAAAACAAACAGAAGGCCTTATTATGTCGGGCTCTGGATTAATATGGGCCTCCAGCCGTGTGACTCTATTCCAAAAGACAAACTCTCCTATCAAAAACAACTCGGAATAGATTTCGCGGTGGTCGCTGAAACCACTTGATATTTCCAAAAGGTCTAAATTAAGAGCTCATATCATCTCGGTGCGTAAAAAAGCGGCCGGAGCGCAGCCTTCAAAGCAGCTCCCAGAACAAAGATTCCTTCTGCGAGCCAACGCATCCTGATCTCGGCGGGGGTCATAAGTTTTGATGTCGCAGGAAATTTCTGGAGGCCGTTAAGATCCTCCAAACTGCACACACACACACACACACACACACACACACACACACACACACACACACACACACACACACTGTGCGTATGTGTGTGTGTCATGGTGGAAAATGATTTTATCCGCACATCCTTTGTTGTGCAAAGTGCAAAGGTTATTGTTGCGGGTTATTGTTTAGAAAATCCTCCAGGCTATATGTGAACTTAAAAAACAAACAAAAAAAGATCTGTGTGCAAACACGTGCACGGACACACAGTGTGAGAAATAAAATGCAAAAAAAATAAATAATAAAAAACATGGAATTATGATTTTTTTCTGCAAAGTTGTGATTTGTTTTTATCCTCCACAAACCCAAAGTCTCGGGCTCATGGGAGAGAAAAGATGCAGTGAAATTTACCAAAAATAAATTTGAAATATTTCTCATGCACGACGAGAAATTAAAAAAGAAACTCGTGGCACACACACATACACAACAAAAAAAAACGACAGCCACAAAACTCGCTCCCTTTTTTTTCCTCCTTCAGAGCTCAATGATCTCCGCTCCGACGCAGCACGGATGTTGATATTACCTTTATGGGATATATAACTCCATCATGTTGGACAAATCTGTGTGTGATGTCTCCATAGGGGAGGAAACTGTCGACGCCCGCTCGCCTAATTTCGCTTTTCTCTCTCTAATGAACGTGGGGGCCCATGGGACCGGCTCTGGCCCGGGGCGGTAAGCTGACACTGGCGCGCTGTGTGTGGTATCCAGGGCCGGGCTTGATGGAAAAAGCCTGCTTCCACTCATGTCAAAGTCATTTACTCAGAGCAACCCCCCGCTTACACACGCACGGTAAAGACCACCACCTCTCCATCTCTCACACTCCTCGGCCCCAGCCCGGCACCGCGATAGTTTGTTTTTGTTATCCTCTGGACCAGTTTGGGAGGAAATTATGAGCAAAATAATACAAATAATACAAGACGGTGCGTTTTTTTATTGCTTCACATCGATGCGTTTGGGTGTTATCTGCAGCAGATTTCATGCAGGCCCGTGTGAATGTTTGGGGCATCAGGGTTTCACTTGCACGCTGGATCTTTTTTGCATATATTGTGGTGGTTTATTCGTGTCAGGAAAATGTACGATCTGTGGCAGATCGGGCTGAGATCAGAACTTCATACATGCAGGACCAAAGGGGAGAGGGGGGAAAAAGCTCGTTTTTTAAAACTTGTGCGTCTGGCGTGTGGCGCTGTTGATTGGGGATGTCTGGGGGAGGTTTGATAGATGGCTTAATTGCGTGTAGTCCGAACTTGGAGAGAAGAGTGAAGGAGGGGAAGGGAGGGGGAAAAGAAAGAAGACAAGGGGAGAGAATGAGGGGCTTTAACGCTGCTGAGAACGGTAAGTGGACTTGGGCCAGATTTGGCAAGAGGGGTGGAGGAGGGGAGGTGGCTCTATTCGTCACTGATTTCAGGGAGATTTGCAGGCGCAGAGTGCGGATGAGGAGAAAGGGGTGGGGGGGCTCTCGCAGGGGGAAGAAAGATTTATAAAATGATAGGTGGTCGAGCTTTGTTTGGCTGGACTGTTGCGCGCAATAAGTCGAAGGGGTTTTCGCGTTTCCTCCACATGAGGGACTATTAAGGCGGTCGATGGCCACCCGGCGCGCCACACAGCACCACTTAGCGCCGCTGTGACACCGAGTGGAGCCTCTGTGTCGAGCTGAAGCCCTGGACACTCAGTCTCCAGTGGATAACCAGCTCCCCCCACCCCCCCTTCCACTCCCCCGCCACTCTCTCTTCCTCTTCCTCTCTCTGTCAGTGCGTACCCGCCGTGCGTTCTGCATGCGTCAAGGGAGCACCGTGCGTAACGGGAGAGTCGTGCGTAACTGGAGACAGATTTCACTCCATTTTGCGCTGGGATTCTGAGGACCACTGGCGGTGTAACGCTCACTTGCAAGGACACTGACCGCTGGATCCCGATAGATTTCTCTTCTCAGACATCTCACGGCACTCTCGTCTTTTCTCCCTCCCTCTCTTCACTCTACGCCAGTCGTACGTCAGAGCTGACATGACGACCGAGACCCCTCAGCAGCAGCTGGACCCTCCGCCTCCTCTGAGATCCAGCCCGGCGTCCGGAGTCCTGCACCCCGCCATGCTGAGCCCACAAGCCGCCACAGAAAGTTCGTCCACCGCCATTAAAGGAAAGAAAACGAGCTCCGGTTTACGGAGACCGGAAAAGCCTCCTTACTCCTACATCGCTCTCATCGTTATGGCAATACAGAGCTCCCCCACCAAACGACTGACACTCAGTGAGATCTACCAGTTCCTCCAGGCTCGCTTCCCATTCTTTAGGGGCTCGTATCAGGGCTGGAAGAACTCGGTCCGGCATAATCTTTCGCTGAACGAGTGCTTCATCAAGCTGCCCAAAGGGCTGGGCAGGCCGGGGAAAGGCCACTACTGGACCATCGACCCGGGCAGTGAGTTCATGTTCGAGGAGGGCTCCTTTCGTCGCAGACCCAGAGGCTTCAGAAGAAAATGTCAAGCTCTGAAGCCCATGTATCGGATGATGAACGGCATTGGCTTCGGCACCTCCATTCTGCCGCAGAGTTTTGACTTTCAAGCTCCATCCGCGACCCTCGCCTGTCACAGCAACAGCTACAACTTGGACATGATGAGCAATTCAATGGCTGGGGGGTACGACGGGCTGAGCGGCGGCCACCACGTACCCCACATGTCCCCGAGCCCCGGCTCCACATACATGGCGAGCTGTCCTGTGCCGCCTAACGGGGAGTACGGACCGGACAGCAGCAGCAGCCCCGTACCGTCCTCTCCGGCCATGGCAAGCGCGCTGGACGGCCACTCCCCGTACGCCAGTACATCCGCACACTGGGCGTCCTCCGGCGGGTCCCCTTACATCAAACAGCAGCCTTTAGCCTCCAGCAGCCCCGCATCTTCTGGTTTACACTCCGGCATGTCGCCTTACTCCCTGGAGCAGAGTTATCTTCACCAGAACGGCAGGGACAGCCACAGCAGCGACATATCAGGTACCACAGACCGGGTTTATGGCGCGTACTGGGGCTGAAGAACCCTCTGTTTTAATATCTGAGGATTATAAAAAATAAAAAGGTGAAATTAATCCTGACAGCAAGACAGCATGCAGAGTGTGTGTGCAGCAGAGGCCTGTGGCCGTTTACACATATTCATAAGGAGTAATAATTTAATTATAAAGTAAAATATTTCAGAAATATGTAAAATCAGGATTGCAGATAAAATAATCGTGCTAATATTATTTTTTTTAATTTGAACTCTACAGTCCAGGTGTGTGTTCTCCTCGTTATTTCCATCTAAAGGTTTATTAAGATCAACAGATGTGTAAATAAATTCAAAAACATTTATCCAGCTCGTTCTAATGAAAAATAAAGTTGCTTTGAATGTTTATTGATGGATAAAACACACACAGTGTCATGCACTGGCCTGCGCTTGGTTCTCAACTTTAATTTTTTAAAAATAAATTTTGACAAATAAAGAATTTAAATTCTGTCAGTCAGCTCTCAGCTCTGCAGGATTATCAGAGTCACGTATGCACAAATCTTCGCGGGATATTTCACCTTATTAAGAAAGAAAAAAACAAAACAGCTATTTTGTGATCTCGCTTCTTAATTCAGCTCCCCTCGTTCACGCTCATTTACTTTAACATAACACACTGAGGCTTTACTAAAGTCTGGGGATTTCAACGAGGCGAGTAAAACCCATGCTGGAGCCCGAAAGGGTCCCAGAGGTTAACCAAACAAAGACTGTGTAGGTCGGACCACACCGGCGGAGGATTTTAAACCACCGCGTATCCACATGAGACGGAAGGCCCAGTTAAACTTTACGCAGCGTCTTAATTGAGGCTGTGTGGAGGAGAAAATGTGTTGGACCGAGCAGCACAGGCTCGGTAACTGCACTGTCAGTCAGAGAGAGCTCGTGTGTTGTCTGTGAAAACGGGCGCAGAGGGCAGCGAGCTGTGGCCCGGAGGATAAAGCCTGCTGTCTCTCCCCCTCCCTGAAAAACAGTCACATCTGGAGTCCTTATGACCTTGACGAAGCCGCAGCCTCCCCATTTATTTTTCTCTTTCTGGAAATAGAGGCTCACTCACAGACACAAAATGACGGTCACTGAGTCTGATTGAGTCCGAGACTCTGCAGGGAAGAATTACTCACACAGACCACAGCTAATGGTTATTAACAAAATAAAAGCATAAGGTGATTTTTTAGAAAAGGTGACCACTTTAAAAAAATACTAATTATTGCGCTGTCACCTTGTGGAGGGTGAGCAGGAGAAATTATTTCTATTTATGCAAATAAATGTATGTCCTTTTAAATCTGTAGTTAGACGGAATGTTCTATTTATAATACATCATAATAATATGAATAAAACAAGACATTATGCAGTGAGCTGTGTTGGTTTTAGAGCCTGCATGACAGAATCATGGCGACTCTTGTTGACATTTCTTTTATTTACAGGCCAGATTTGATGTTAGAAGCAAATTATGAAACACCTGAGGCTGATTTTAAATTAGTCAAACAATAATCTCTGGTTACTGTTTTTGTGCGGATTCATTTAATGTAAAAAAAAAAAGATGCTCGAATTAATTCACATGATGAATATTAATGTCCCTCCCCTGTTGGTTTCCACATATCTGACGTGTCCTCTCTCTGTCTCCCGTGTGCAGTGGGGATCCCACGCTATCAGAGCCATTCCTCGGTGTGCGACAGGAAAGATTTCGTGTTAAACTTTAACGGCATCTCCTCCTTCCACCCCTCGGCTGGTGGATCCTACTATCACCATCACCACCATCACCACCCCCAGAGCGTGTG